>JARJDZ010007775.1:0-41433 GCA_030264555.1 Aleochara sp. GC000083
AATTGAAGTTTAAAATATCGATATTTTCCATAAGACTACGTGTAAATATAAGTTTCTTGGCCTTCTAATTCAGTGCCGCTCTTTGAGCTTGCAGGCCTGTACATACCGAGGGCCTCGGTACAAGTCTCCTTTGTGCCCATTGTGCGCCGCCGAATGTGGCAATTTGTCGCCGGCAACAACCGTCTTCAGCCGCCCATTCTTCCGGCGCGCGTTGTCAACCCTCCACGAAAATTGTCAATTCGTTCGCTCGATGCATGCTCGCATGAGATCCGAGAGATTTCTCGTGCGGCATGAACGCCGCATTAGAATGCAGCGCAGAAAAAGTCTATTTCGAATGCGCGACAGGCTCGAAAAGGAAGTCGCCCGATGCAATAATTAATGAGCACGCGATGTGACAACTGCTTAATATTTCCATACACGTTTTTCTTTGCTCCAATGCGAGCCAAAAATGCTCCAAGTTCATAGCGGCGCAGCACTTCTCCGTCGCTCGGTTCATTAGCTTCGTCATCTTCGACTTAATTGAAGAGAATTACGAGAGTAATTGAACATAAGTGCATGCGATGACAATTGGGACGATATCATTCAAGCCGATTCGTAAAGATGTTCGCTCTCTAGAGAGGGGTTTTATGAGCGAGGACAAACTGTTTAGCATATGGTCTTTTTGTGGGTGACATTTGGCGGAATTCCAGTGAAGAGTAGATTCAAAATGATGCATTGCAAGATGTGAAACAATGACAAAAAATAATTAGGAAATTCTCAGTGACTGTTCGCTTAATTGCTACTTGGTAGATAATTCGATAGGCATTCACTTTGCGTCGGATGAAATGCGGTGTAATTTCGATTCGTTTCCTTGATTCCGGAGAAATTAGCACACGAGAATAAAAGAACGGCAAAAATGGAGAGCGCAAATTTTCCCAAGTTTCGCTGCCATCGCTCGAAATGAGGATATGAATAAATGAATGCTTGCGGGGGAAATGATAAGACGCATTTCGTCAGCGGGCAGGAAAAAATTAATTAAGTTGAAACAACTCCTTCACATGACCCTGGAATAATAAACAAGGCAGATGAACAACTCGAAAAGTGAGAAAACAGTAAAAGTGTAAACAACATTTGGAATTACATTTGAAAATTGAAAAGTTTCACATAAGTTTTAAGTATTCTTACTTACAATTTCAAAAAAACATGGAAAAACAACGATGAGAGAAGCAGTTGAAGCAAAACGAGGGTTGTCGCAGCACCAGGTGACCAAAAAAAAAAAACACCGGCTGACAAATTCACGGCACGTTCCACCGAAATTGATTTGACTTATTGCGCTAATTCCCTTGCGGCCCCAAAAAAGGTTCTTCATGGGGCGGCAACGTTTCCGAATCGGCGTAAAAATAACACGTCCAACAAGATCCAACAGCATGAGCTGCGACGTGTTTGTGTTTATGCGTTCTATATTCTGATTAATTGCGACAACAATCTTCGTTTGAAGCGCGCCGTTTGATCTCGACGCGTTCGGCGCCGAAAGTGTTTGTTTTTCTTTCGGGGCTTCGGAAAAGCGCGCCGAGCGGGGGATTTCAACGCGAGATGCTTGTAACATCAATACGGTCTTAACGGGTTTAGCCAGCGGTGATGTATTGCGCGGATTTGATTTCCGGACGCGATCGAGTTTCGTTGATCTTATTTTGGGCCGTGCGACACGCGGAAATTCGAACTGAAGGGTTATTATTTGACGAAATAGGCGCGTAACGAGGAAAAACGTCTGGAAAATGAATAGCGTCGTAGATTCCCCTCGACGACGGGCGCTGAAAGAAAAAGAAGGATGAACGGGATTTCGGTGGGCACTTGGATGAAGTGGCAATATTTGCATCATACTTAAGAGGACGCTTACATGCAGTGGCTTTTACGAGCGCTCTGCGTGCAATAACAGCCCATAACGTAATTTAATGTCACTGCAAAATACGCGTGCAACCAGAGAGAGCTTGGGTACAGAACGGCCCGAAAAAGTTTTTTTGCAAATAACAAACTATCATCATTTTTCAGGATTGGAAAATGTGATCAATGGTTCCAATTGTTGGGGATGTCATTATGGGTGTTGTTGCAAAATTCGAGGGCTTCGTTGAAATTGCTTGTGGTGTTGGAGAAGGTTTCTGAGATTTCGTACGGGTTGTGTATTTCGGCTTGTAGCTTAGGACAAGCGAGTTGCGCGTGCGTGCACGTTGGACAACTAAAAATATGAAGTTTATTTCGAGTGTGGCCGATTGATATACGACGTCTCATTTCCTTCATTATGACTTGCTGAAACATTCCGCGCTCGTTCTTCGCGCCTTCGCGTGCACCTACAACCACATCACCCACATATTCTTAAGTTCATCAAAAATTTCCAAAATGTGTGCCCAAAGCCCAAGAGCTGCCCATTCAGAAAGTACTTCAGTTCAATTCATCCTCTTGATAAGTAGAAGTGGTCCCATTTGAGGATTCTATAATTTGGAAAATGGTCCCATTTGAGAATTGTCCCATTTGGGGCACATATGCAAAATTGGAACCTCTTGAAATTTAAGTATCATTCAAATAGAAACCTTCTGAAGTCGTTTAAGTGAACAAGGTACCCTTAAATCTTCCTTTCAAAGTCTGCCCATTTTGGGACCCATCATTGACATTGTCACAATACTTGATCCAGCGTTTTCGCTCACGCAATCTAATGGCGAATGCGTTCGCCGACTGCATTCGCGTTTATTTCTGGCGTGCGCCTTTTTGATACTTATTAAGAAACTGCACGTGCCAGAAATAGGCAAGCTGCACCGGCCCCAACCCAAGAAGTGCGCACCTCCACGGAGACGTCGACCATTCCCGCCGACCATTCCCGCCGTCCCGCAAATGGAACAACAAGCAATTGATTTATACATGCCGCCGCCACCGGGCATGATGCATCGCCGCCGTGTCCCAACCTTCGCCAACGCGTCCTTAGCGCGTTTATTAATGGACGGGACGCTTCCGGAAACGCGATACGTCAGCCGCGACCAACCCAGCCGCCTCTCGCATCCGCAGACCGTCTCCTGTCACAAATCATTAGACGAGACAAACAACCAGTCGATAGATGCGATGAGCTACTATCCCAACCCGACGCTGTCCTTGATGTTCACATCAGGTCTTGGTCGGACGTCCCATGGCGTTGATGGTCGTGCACGCAACACACGTTCTTTTTTCCGCCGAATTGTCCGCGATGATTAATAATTCGCGTGACTGGGACTGCTGCGTCTTCCCATCAGATGCGTTGGGTTCTTCATGATCCGGAGGATCGGGGACCATTGTTGCAGCATCTCCGTGGTGTCTCGGGTGGTTTGTTGGGATGTGTTATCGACGGCGGGGATCTGATGTACTGAATGATGCAGTAAGGGCTTTTCCTGATAGAGTGGTCGCTTTGGGTCGTTCGCGAACGGCCTGTATAGTTTTATCTGCATGAGAGGTGGGCTCGTGCTGGGTGCCAAGGATGGGTCCGTGCTTGTCCAACCGCAGCGAGAGTCGAAACGGAACGGGCATATCTTGTAACACATGTGGATGATGCAAATGTTCAGCACGGTTTGGGTTGACGGGGGTGCTACACTTCGTTCATGAAGTATGCAAATTTCCGTAGGCGTCTTCAACAGAACCTAGGACCCTAACTTTTTTTTTGTTGATTTCCTCCAGGGTCTTTGATTTCAAATCTTCATAAGACCAATTCTGCAAAACAACAAGTGATGGGATTGTTCTGGAATTATTGAATTTTGATTCTTGGATAGAACTTGATATTAGATCCAGAGTTTTTTGGGATATACCTCGTCCCGCATCAGAATGTTACTAATGTGGTTTGGATTTTGGATTTTGCAGGAGCATTGTACCAACTATAACCCGAAGGTTTGACATCCGTGGCACGTAGCTTGGCACCACATGCGGAGCGTACAAGACGTTCGTGGCTCACCTATGGCATCCGCGCACCAGGAAGCCGCGGCCGACGAGACAGGTCGCATTAATATTTATTTCCACGACGCGCTCCTCTCAGGTTTCCACCATCATCCAACTCCGAATCCGAAATCCGATGTGAATGAAGTTATTAGACGGGCTCTGAAACGGGCCGCGAACGAACGGGCGCACGCTCGAACGCGCAGAAAAACCGCGCGCGGTAAACGATTACCAAAAGCTGATTGATTACACCGTTGCGCGCGTTTTTGTTCCGGCCCGACAAGCGCGTGTAATTCCAATCGACTTTTTATCACTTTCGCTGCTGCAAATTGAATCATTCGCACGCCAACGAAAACGAAATCCCGCGTGAGAACCCAAAACGCACTCCAGCATTCACTTCGATATTCGGATATTCAAAAATATGGGTTTGACTATGATTTGAAAATGCGATGTTGAATACAAATGTCGGATGCAGTGCGGAAATGACGCATTGATAACGCTAACGCTGAAATAAGTTGCTTATCTTGCGATTAGAGAAATGAGAAAAGTTGCGGACGAGTTTCCTTTCGGATAAAACTTTGACGAAATTTTTACTCATTTCACGGTTTTAACACCTTGAAACTTTGCGAACTTTCATCTGAAAGTCCTCTTTGATTCCAGATCTCCTTGGTGGAAATCGCTGCCGATGTCCGTGTACGCAACCGAACCCTGCAGGATGTGCAAAAAGTGTGCTCATCGCAATTGGTATGCCAAAAGTCACGCCCCATTTCGCTAAAGTGCTAACTGATTTTCGATGGTCTTTCGTTCCAGGTGCAATTCTGGGACTGCCTCAACGCCACCATGGACGGTGAGTCGTCAACCCATCATCCTTCGCCAATACAACTCGCAGCAACCGGAAATGATTTGCGGTGCAGCAAATTTTCGCCGAGCGCGCTTCCCACGATTTGCATGTCGCCGGCCGCAAAATCGCATCAAGCGTCGGTTCCGCGATGTGCCGAATCGACAATTTACACTTTCTCGCGGGCATGGCGCGTTATGTCACTCACGCCGACGACGGACGGATGTGCGCGCTGAAAAAGCGCGAATTCGGAATCGGAAAAAGCGAAATGGAGCTGCACGCTCAATTGCGCCGCTTTCGATCGCAGTGTGAAAAAGCGCGCTCGCTAACGAGACGAATTAGTCGATTGCTTTCCGATTACTGGGGAATCGAAACCATTCAATTAGGAAGGAATATGTAACCACCCCGGTTTTTTCCGGATCGAATATGCAACGCAACTTTCATAAATTTCAATTACTTTTTGCAGCTGAATCCTTTTGCAGCTGAGTCTTGCGAGGAAGTTTTTCGACGCCGGCGAGAAATTCGAGGCGCATTGTCGGATAATGTTATGCGCAACGGGCACGTACTGCTTGCGAAACAATAACACGACGAAGTTCGAGCATCGGCCGAAAACAACGCACGCCACAAAGAAAACAATTCGCAATTTCTCCGCGCCATCGTTTGCTGCGTCTTGCCTTCGTCGATGCGATCGTGCCCGGTTGGTTCGCACACATTACGGTATGGTAATGCGGTAATGGGAAGTTGGCTGGCTGGTCGTTCGAAGCTAATGTCGCACGGGCAGCGCGCGACACGAAATGCGGGCCCGAGCCGCCCACAAATGCGCGCTACTTGACGTCGCCCAGCCATTAAACATTTACGGCCGTTTATTTCTATATCTATATCGCGAAATGCTGGCTTGTGTCCACTTAGGGCGAACACAATGCGATCCATGTGCAGCAAATCCGGTTTTCTCGATGCGCGTCCCAATTGTTCTTGCTCGCATGCATCGCACGAAATTCCCCCCACGTTGAACATGGGACGCATGGGACAATATCGGATCGTTCTGATACTGATGACCGTTTCAGAAATGGCGCAAGGGGATTCCTGGTCGGGAAGGGTGTGCTGCTCCCTTACCCACAGCGAGAGTTGTCGACGGGCATGTATTACCGCCACTAGTGCTGCAGACCTATACCAGGGTTGCCGTCAATCCGACGAAATCGCCTTCTTCATGTGCGTGGAACGTCAGCACAATGGTGAGGAATGTTGCGGACAGGCGGATGTGCCCGAATGTCGGGATGCCTGCATGGGGATCTTCCGCAGCAGGCTGACCCCAACGCGTCAGCAACGCGCCCTACTCAGCGAGGTGTGCGCCCCGACGACACCCCATGTCCTCGAATGTGTCGCCAATCTGGTCCGAGTGACCCCAATGCCAAACGTCAACAAATGTAAGCAGACCTTCAAACCATAACCTTTCAGCTTATGTAAGCCTTGTCGTAGATACCTCGTGCTGTGAGAAAGCCACCTCGGGTCGTTGTAGAGATGCGTGTCGTTCGGCACTAGTACCCAATAACACTCTGCAGGAGATGTTGGATGTTATGCAGGTCGGAGGTTGTGGTCCACCTTTGCTACACGTATGTACCATCATCCATTTAGTGCATGTGTCATCCACCATTGATATGTTGCAGGACCCTCTCTTCCAGTGCTTCATGCGACCCGTCGACGGAGGTCCTCAAACCTCGGTGAAGGTGTCACGTATAGATCGTGTGGGTATGGATAGCGCCAAGTTGCATTGTTGCCAGAAGGCGAGTACCATTGAATGTCGTAAGCTGTGCTCCAAGACCTTCACCAAGGACTGGTCCATGCTCTGGGAGGTCTTCCACTACAAGTGTCTCAGCGATGTGGCCCAGGAGGACCTGCGGAATTGCATCGATGAAGGTACCATTCCCTATGGTATGTGAAGGCATCTGAATGTAATCTGTTTCAGTGGACGAACCATGTGAACTCGGATGCGATGGTCTAAGCTTCTGTACCAACTTCAACAACCGCCCCACCGAGTTGTTCAGGTCCTGCACCCCACAAGCCGACGACGCCGCCCGTAACGACGTGGCATTATGGCAGAGCCAACGTGAACTCACCCTGCCAGGACTCACTTTACCCCTGAAGAATATCTCCAGGTGCTCGCCGAACACCTGGAAGGCCGTTGCATGCACCCTTCAGATCAAACCCTGCTCAAGACATTCACACGCTAACCAAATCTGTCGTAGCATCTGCTTGGAGATCCTCTCCCAATGCGTTGATTGGACCCAGACCTCATTGACCCACTCCCCCGAGTCGATTTGTGCCACGCTATCCCCGGATGACCCCGACGTGTCCTGCGTCTCCTTGGAGAGCTTCCTCACACCTGCTGATCGACATCACGTGCACATCGAAGGTCAGGTATCCTCCCCATGCAAAGGCGACCCCTGTGAAGCAAACGAAACCTGCATGGTCAACGCCAACTGCCCACCAGGGGCACCATGCCTGCCCTATAAATGTTCTCCAGGTTGTCGCATGGGCGAAGTCAGCGAGTATGTGGTACCTGAAGGTGCTTACGTTCGTATACCCATCCCAAACAACAAGGGGTTTCTGAAGATCTGCAAGTGTACACGGAACGGGATCGACCAGTGCCAACCACTGCCTTGTGTCCCGTTGAGCGGGTGCTGGATGGGCAGCAGCAATCAACGCCAACATGGTGAGACCTTCGACATGGAGTGCAACAAATGTAGTTGTTATGCTGGTGAAGTGGTGTGCAGCAAAAAGCAGTGCAAACGTACGGCCCTTGAAGGGGTCAACACGGCGTATACGTCCCTACCGTGTAATTGCCCCCCGCACTACGTCCCGGTTTGTGGACGCAACGGGATGGTCTATCCATCAGCATGTTTGGCAAAGTATATCGTCGTTTATCTTCATTTCCCAGTTCTGATCTCGTGTTTATTGTAGATGCGCCGGTTTGAGCGATGCTGAAATCGACTATGGACCATGTCAGGACCCGTGCAGGAACAACCCATGCTCCATTGGCAAAAAATGCGTCCCGGACTCCAAGATTTGTCTGTCGCTCATGCATAAGCCTTGCATCCAGTATCAATGCAGTAAGTTCATGCGATACCTACATTTTAATTGTTATTTTTTACTATACCGACCCTTTTAACCCTTTGTACACACTACACACATTACTTGTAGTAAATGGGAGCACCCAATGCGGGAACCTCTCCAGCGAACCAGTCTGCGACGTGGAGAACAACGAACACGTCAACTCCTGCAGATTAGCACATAGCAACAAAAAGCTGGCATACCGTGGTCCCTGCCTTTTGAACTGCAGGTCTGAAGGTGAGGTCTGTGGTATCAATGGTCGCACCTACGTTTCTGAATGTGCCGCCCTCGCCGACCATGTCGTCGCCGACTACTCAGGCCCCTGCGTCGCCGTGGGCCTCATCTCCGACGCTAAAACCCCACAATGTGCGAATGTAGTCTGTAAGCCGCTCTCTGATGCTGATTGTTTGGGGTTGACTCCACCAGGTGCCTGCTGCCCAATGTGTGGCGGCATGCTCCGACTTCTCTATAGTCGTAAACAAGTCGATCGTGCCCTCTACGCCCTTCAGAATAAGTCCACTTATGCCCTCACCTTACGCGCCCTACTGAGGGCTCTTGAGCGACATGTGCAGGTCGCGCAATGTGCGCTCCGTGGGTATCTCACCGTCGAACTCGACGTCTTCGTCATCGTGCAATCGACGGTGCGATACCCCAGTCATCTACAGCTAGAGGCTTGTGTCCGCGAAGCTGAAAAGTTGGCCAGTCTTATCAATCGACGTTCCCCACGTGTCGCCAGCGATTTGAGCCTTAGTAGTTTGATTTCTGCGAGCGTTGTCCACGTCCATCATAGTGCAGCCCCAAGGGTGGTTCTGCAATGGAGTCTCTATCTACTTTTGTTGTTCACACTTAGCGTTTTTCGGTAGGGGCGTTGGAATGGACACCTACTTCGAGTACAAAACAGTGCATCAGGTCTTCTCGTTGGTCATTTGTCTGTGATACTGTAAATACCTTCTGCAACCATACCTAAGATTTCGTAATGGATCTATTGATTTGTCATTTGTACATAGACTGCCAAAGAGTTGTAAATTTGCTAGTCAATTGTAAGGACTACTTTGTTTGTAACCAGTTTTTTTGTCGTCATTTTAGCTCTTCATGAGTGTATATCGAGGAATTGTCTTAATAAATTTTAGCCCGTTATCAACCGCGGATCAGCACATCGATCGATTCCGATTGAAATTTGCAAACCGTCATGGATCATTGTTCGCTTTGTATTAGAAATCGTTTGATATGCCAACGCGGCAATGCAGGAACAATGATATTATTGCTAAATTAGATTAAGCCAGAAGTCGGGAGATCGGGAGACGCGTCGTGGTCCAGAATTGGATCGCATTCAGGCCCGGTACAATTCCGCTCCCAGAGACGATACGTGCCGTCATCCCATTACCATTCCAACCCCGACCCGATGTCATAAAACTCGCTTAGGAACTTTGCGCCGCCCGTTGCCAAAATACCACCCCTAAAGTTGAGCTGCTCATCCCAGCATTGCCACAGACGACTGTTTCAAAGAGCATCCAAGAATTTTCCACTCCGACTTCAGAGCGCATCATAAAAACACACTTTGTGCCCACGTTTATTTTCGCGTCCACCATACACCAAAAAAAATATGCGTTCATGCGGCCGGTCATCCGTTTGATTATCGTAAGATGAGGAAGGGTAATTTTCGGACGTGTACAAAGAGCCTTTGTCGTCGACAGACGAAAGCCGATGCTTTCGTCGGGGTGTGTGCGGATGCATCCCCGCAGCATCGATATTCGACGGCGCCAGCGACAGGGTCGCTGCAGGGATGGGCGATGGGTGGATGCGTGGGTGGCGAAATTCGAATGCCTGTAATGTGTGGCTGCACGCGCCGCGCGAACTTGATGATTTCGCGCGAGAAGCAATTTCCATATTCATTAACGCATCATTCATGTTGCAAATAATTGCGTGTCTTTCGAGTGCGTGCCAATGTCGGCAGACAGTCGCCGCCCCCCAACTTGGGCTGACAATGAACCCCATTCATGTTTAATGCGCAGAATGTTTGATTAGTCAGCAATCGTTTCGAATTCGACAAGTCAAAGTTAAAATCTCTCTCTGCTATGTTGTGATAAGAATGGAGTGTGAATTTTTTTCAGATTGCGTGTTTTTGTGATGTGCATGCGACTTTGTTATAAATACTAGTCTTGAGTTGAGATCTTCAAAGAGAGCAACTACATTCACCTAATTTTCCGCGATTTTCTGCGAAATTCGTAATTCGTAATTTAATAAAGTGCTTTTTGCGCGTGTGACTATGACTTTCTCAACGCGCAACGTGCGAAAAAGTGTCGCGCGCATAGTGAATGCATGTTGATCGTGCGAAGTTGTATTGTTGCTGGCTGGCGCTCGGTGGTAGTGTTTTTGTTGTTCGGCGTTGTTTTCGATACGGGAACGAGTTATTTCGCGGCGCGCTGAATCAATACGCCATCAACTCGTTCGCTGTGTTTGCGAAGCGAATTGAGTTTCACTCTGGGAGCGGCGTGCGCGTGCACACTTCTTATCCGGGGCCCCACGATAATCGCAGATTACGAGATGAGATGCGGCGGTTGTTTGCCGAGTGAGGTGCGAAAATATGCCGGCCCCGCATGGAGCCGACCGATGCAATTTGGCAACCTATGGAACCTGATGCGGTCCAACATCAGAGAAGAATTTTCGATGCGGTGTCACCCACATTTTGCGAACATATGGTCGAGCCGCCCCCGCGACTGTGTATGGTGGCCGTGAAGAGTTGCGCGGGATGAATGGAGACGCGGGATACGCATACATGAGCGCTGGCGGCGGGCGCCGCTCCGGAAGAACGCGCCGATTTTGGGGAGCGCGCCGTCGCCGCCGACGCCGCCGCCAGCATCCCGCATACATGCAGGGATACGAGGGGCGCAGCTGGAGCAGGCACGCACATCAACGCACACTGGAGTGCCGGCCGACTCCTCTCCTGTTGCCGCCAGTCTGCACCGGCGACGGCGGCGCGGAATTCGCGGCCAAAGCGGCAGTCGGCTTGGAGGCTGCCGTCCGTTCGTGTCTGCTGCCGGTCCAACATCGCGTCTGTTGTCCTATCGACGAGCGACTGACTTCGCGACACGCTCACCACCCCAAGACGCCGCCCGCCAAACGCTGACATTGACACTGGGGGCAGCAAAATTTCACGGTGAGTCTATTTTTCAACCGATTTAACCCATTTTTTTCCATTCTTAATCACTTCTTGAGAGTAATGTTAATATACATCTCAAAAGTGTATTGGAAAATGAAAACGGTTCGGTAAAATTTATTTGGAGACACTTTTAAATTAACATATCAAATTTCAGGTATAATATTTTTTTGATGAATTTTTTGAAGTTTGAGACCACAAACTTGATGTCGAAATGTGTAAACTTTTTCCCGACAATTTCTCATTTCCTACACGTAGTTTTACGTAGAAATGCATGGATATTTCCATTCGAGAAAATCTACATCTAAATGAGCAAGCACTCAATGAATAAAAGCGAACTGAAACTATCTTCCCCGCATCACTAAATGCGGTGGCATTCGCCCATCGGGGGCGGTCGACCGCCAGCGGCGAAGTTAATACCTTATAATCCAAATGAAGTGACTAATTGCTTATTAATTTCTTCGGCGCGAATGCAAATATTAAGTGGGCGGCTGCTGGTGGTGCGTCAACAAAAACTAATTAAAACGCGCCAGCGACGCCGGCGCCAATTAGAAAACTTCGACGGTGACGCCGTCCACACACACACACGTAAACAATTCAGTGCGAATTTCAGGACGATGGCATTCGGGTAATAAATTACAAACTGCAACAATAACCGCATGAGACGGGGGCGGTTTGCGACGTATGCACTTTATTCGCGATGCGCTGCAAATTTATTGGAGTTCTTGCTGAAGAAGACTTCCACCGCCGTCGACGTTGTATTTATGCTAATGAAACAATCAACTTGCAATTGGAAGCTGGATCGGATTGATTGCATCATGCATGCAAACAATCGCGCAATTTGCAGTGTTCATTAAGTCGTATTATTCATTTATGAAGTTTCCATGTGATCATTTCATGCTGGGTGAAATTTTTGAAGGAGTCCTTGAAAGTTATCCCTGATTAGTGAACAATCTCCAGGATGTCTTGATATCGATTGAAGAAGTCATCTTCGAAGAATCGTTGAATTTGAAACGAATTTGCAATATTTCAAAACGTGGAAAACTGGAGGCTTTTCCGGTGGATTTTTGCAAAAAAATGTTTGTCGACGAATGTGAAATAGTATTGCATGGCTTTTCTCTTTTCTGGAATTGCGCGCGAAAGCAACGTTGATGCGATTTGACATGCAAATGACGACGAGGCCGACAGAATCGTTGGCAAGTCGCAGAAGAAGACGTCGATGTCTACGACGATGAAGACGTCGACCAAGAAACGCAAACAAGAAACCGACCGATGTGAAATGCGATTTGAAACGAAAGGTGCTTAACCTTTGATTGGCGCGCCGCTTAATCGCGCGTTAAACGCGAATGTCGATCGCGATCGAATTTGTTTGCGCCTTTAATTGCCGTCGCACCGGAGGCAAATTGGACGTGACGGTCGGCTTCCTCGGGAAAAAGCGAATTGGTGAAAGTACAGCATCAACAAACAACCAGCAGGCCAGTCGTTTTGAATTTTTTGTTCCACATCGACCAACTCTGAACGTCTCGATTAAATAACAACACTTTTTGCCGACGTCCTCCTGAAAATTGCGAGTCCTATTGCCCATGGAAGCGACAATAAGAATAGATTTGCCGGAAGCCAAGCGTGAGATACTCTCGAGGTGGAACAATAACGACGATAGCCAAACGCCGCCGACATCATCATCAACGGCTGTGCGCACTAGGTTAATGACAATTCGCTGGCTTGTCTTCGTGGCCCATTTTCGCGCGATTTACCGTGGCGCGCGAGAGAATCATTTGCATTCTCGCACACTCGAAAAAAAAGTTGGCACCATATGTCGTCGCGTTTTCGAGTCGCGGCATCATTTCATAGCGCGCGTCATTATCTCCTCCATGCATCGATCGACAATGGGCAACAATGCGATCGAGTTTCTACCATTCCGCGCGACAATGATGATGCTGCTAATCGCAACAACACTTGTTGATGAGCGGAGCAGTGAGAGTCTCGGCGATCGGCGCGAAGTGACAAAATCGAACCGAATTCGTTACCAAGGAGCACAATCGGCCGTCACGCATCTGCTCCCATCGTCGTCATCTCAAGTGTCTTCGCACTTAATTTCTACGAGGCTGACATGACCTGAATTCGGCCCGCGAGGCACTTAATATTAATCATGCGCCCGTAACTCCATCAGCAGCCATCCATTTGCGCTATGAAGACGCGAAGGCGCGAGGATTGCGAATGTTATCGATGACGCACATCTCACATGTCATCTCGAGCCATCATGGCAAATCGAGCTCCAAAGATTGATCGACATGTCGGTTGCATTGCTTCCATCCGGAAAATCATTTCAATTCCGCGTCGACTTGCGCGTCGATTTTTCGATTCGCGATTGAAATATTATCCGAATTAATGGGAGCGCTCGTGATGGCAATCTTCATCAAGTGCGCGCGTTCAATGAATGGGCGCGCGTGGCAATCAACGTGCTAAAGCAAATAAGCCACGAAAATTCACGTTTAATTAAATGTGCCCCATGTCTAATGAACTATCCGATTTGCAAACAGCCTCATTTGCACGTGCCCATTCATGAAATGCATTAAATTTGCACGCTGCACAAATTTGCGCGTTTTTTCAGTGAGCCATCAATCGTGAAGCACTAATTGCTAATTTGCAATGCGTTAAAGTTCAAAGGTCGCTGGTGTTTTGTTAATTATGGATCCAATCAATTTTAAGTATCGCATTTTGCAAGTTCGGGTATTTCCGATTCCCGCAGGAATTCGGGACCACAACCAATGTTATTTTTTCGCCAAAATACTATTAATGCCGTTTGAATCAGCCAAATCGGTCCATTAGTTTCGGAGATATGAAAATTTTTGAAAACTCGAGCGATTTTAAGAATTTCTTACCGGTTTTTTCGCTACAAACTTTTTTTTCAACTTTTTTCTTCGAACGCGATTTCTGCTCTCCCCATGACCAAAAGGGCATGAACCCATACATTTTTGGAAAGTGCTCGGCAAAACCTACCATTTGGTTCTAACTTTAGTTTAATTGGTCCAACCGTTTAAAAGTTATACGCAGTTAAAGACGAGAAAAAAAGCGAAAATTTTGCATTTTTAAGACCTCATTTTTCAAGTTCGGGTATTTCCGATTCCCGCAGAGATTCGGGACCATGACCAATGTTATTTTTTCGTCAAAATACGATTAATGCCCTTTGAATCATCCAAATCGGTCCATTAGTTCCGGAGATATGAAAACTTTTGAAAACTCGAGTGATTTTAATAATTTCTTATCGTTTTTTACGCTACAAACTTTTTTTTCGAATTTTTTCTTCGAACGCGATTGCTGCGCTCCCCATTGCCAAAAGGGCTTGAACCCATACATTTTTGGAAAGTGCTCGTCAGGACCTACAATTTGGTTCTAACTTTAGTTTAATTGATCCTACCGTTTAAGAGTTATACGCAGTTAAAGAGCGATTTCAGAATCTAGAAATCTAAAATATTCTACATTTCAATTTCCATCTTAAATGGTCCAAAGCTATGACAAAATTTCCGAATTCGACATTTTGGCGAATAAATCGCTCCCTAAACGCTCAACAATCTATAAGATTTTCCTTATCTATTGTACCCGAGCAAATCCAGTTACATATAGATTTTTATGGATGTCGGTGCCATTACGGAAGATTTCATCGCCTTCGCTGGCGCAAATCGCTTTGGTACACCGAGACGTTGTCACTCGACGAGGCGAAGCGTCAGACTTCTGCGCGTCTTCTTCAGAAGCAGACTCGCGATCACAAAAATCGCCCGTTTCCAAAGCAATTCGTCGTCGGCGCGCCACTCTTCGCATAGGATGCCGATGCTGGAAGTGCTCGCCGCTGTCGCCGCCGCCGCCGCCACTGCAAAACGCTGTAAAACATGCGAGCGGCGTCAATAATAATAATAGCGCCCCTGCCAGGATGAAGAAGGAGCGCGCTCAGTCTCGGCATACGCGGAGCAACGAGGAGGATAACGCGGAGCGTTTGCGCGCTCGCAGAGCGATTTGTTATTATATATCATTTACATCAACGTGATTTACCCTTTTGTGACGCGCTTTTCATGCATGCAATTTCGCCGCCCTCGTGCCTAGTCGCATGCACGAGGGTGGAATATTCGCGAACCGGCCAGCGATACGGCCGACGATTTGCAGAGCGCTTAGTGCCGGCCAGCGAGAAATAAAAACAGGAATAATAAACGGTTCCGAGCGGGCTAAATGCTATGGATGGCATTGATGTAGAAAAGTGAGGAATATTCGTACATTTGCTGTGATTAAAGTTGCAACGTAGGGTTTATTGCACCTGGTATGGGCGTTTTTCAGAATGTAATGTTCGCTATTGTCAATTTTCATTTCTTTTTCGCGCGTTTTGATAACAGTGCCCTATCGGAATCGATTCATCGCTAAAAACATTATTCGACTTATTGATCAGTTTCAGTTATAAAAAATAATTTTCTTTTACTTTTTCTCCATCGTTCAACTTAATATTGGGTCAACAATAATTCAGGGATTGATTGATTATTGAAAACAATATTAAATTTCCTCATTTCGCGCCGAAGACCTGAAATTTATATTCGCAAACTTTGATTAATAATACAGATAAAAGCCGTTCGAACGCCACGCAAATTGAATTTTATTTTCTTACTCATCGGCTGATTGAATATTGCTTGAAGCGATATATGAAGCATGTTTAATTACGTTTTGTGGAAGCCATATGATGGTAAATAAATTGAATGGAGATGGCGAAAGAAATATTTTATTTTGAGAACGAAATCAACGAGAGCGGGCTGAATTGACATCGCCACAACAAGATGAAAGCGAAAACGCCATCGAAATATTCAAAATCATATTATATCGCCATTCGAGTTCGCAATGATTGCGTAATATGTACGGTATTGACGTGGTTGAAAGGCGGGCCGTGCTGGAGAAGCCGATCAGATTTAAGACGCCGTTTGACGCAATCACAATGCCACAATAGCAGTTGACAGCTTTATTAAAAAAGCGAGCGTATGCGCGCACAAAAGTAGCAACCAATCAATATATGCGGGCACAACAACGTCAAATTGCCAGCCGCCCGGGAGGAAAAATCCCATCATCATAACAAGCCAGCGCCTGGAGTGGTCATGTTTTACATGAATGCGCAAACAAAATGTTCATCAATTTCTAATTTTCCCATTGTAATCACCGATCAGATGCACTTGGAGCTGAAATTAATAAATAATTAGCATATCCGCGAGCGCCGCCAGCCGTAAACTGCGGGCACGTAATATTTAATTGAATTTCAAATGATTTATGCTTTCCGTGTATCAATCGAACCATTGAACTGTTGCAATAATTTGCGTGCGCGGCCAATTAGCATCGCCAGCATCAACAGTGCGGTTTCTTTGCGACCGTGTGGATGCGCTTGCAAATTAATTTGCTAATTAAATCATTACGCTCGGCCAAAACGCTCAAAAATACCCAATGGCCGTGCGCTAATTATGAGTGAGTGGCCAATGCGAACCAGCCGCACGATGTTGTCATGTTAAGTGTATCGAAATTTGCAATGATGGAAACTTGCTTTTGTGATGAGCAGCACGCGCGGAAAATTTACATAAATAATGAATAAACGCATGCGATTAGCGTTTATTACACGCATTATGTGCCATTTTAATAATTCAAATATTAATTCTATAATCTGTCGACATGGATTTTTCGTGCCCGTTTGATATTATTTAATTTAATTGCTTTGCATATGTTGAACAGCGAAATTTATATTTATGCATTAAAAAATATTGGATGTTTTTATATCGGAATCGTTGTTGCAAACGGGCGCATTTTTTCACATAGGATTAAATTTAGTAATGAATTAAAATGATAACGGAGTTTATTGCATTGTCAGCCATAAAATAGCAAAACACAATTGCAAATTGAGGATACACGGTAAAATAATAAATTAAAATACGTGTTTAATCTGAAAGCGTTTATATGAAATATTTTCCCGTTGGAGAATTTGGAGGATTAGGGGATTAGTATTTTGCATTTGAACTGGGACTAATTCAAGGATTATCTGAATGAATCCCTCGCCGTTTCGGAATTATTAATGATGAAAATAGAACTGATTTCTACTGACGTAAGGTATTATTATATCGAACTAGGTCGTAACGTATGACATCTCATTGAAACATAGTTGAAAATTGGATGGATCTGTCATTATCAATGTGACAGGACACATGATTGAATAGCGCAAACTTTAGTTGTGACGCCATGAGTATTTTAAAATAAAAATGTTAGCAGTTGTAGGCCCGAAATAGACCAGTAAAATATTTTTTAATAATAGATATGCAGATTGCTAAAGTTTAAGTCGATTTTTAAGGAAGGATGTAGAAATAATATTAATTAATATTGGATTATCATGGAAATCATCGATCATTATGATTAATAGAGATGTAATGAAACAGGCAATTTGGATAATCATAAAACAGGATCAAGTCTAAATGGTATTAACCTGATACTATTCGACATACCAGATTTGCAACCATACATAAGCCACTTTTTGCTCAAGCACTGCTAATAATGACAAAGCCGGATCCTTACAATAGGATAGGATCAAATGCCCATAAGGATAATGAGAGATACTAGGAAGAGGATCAGTATAACCTAGCATTATATCAATCACTATGCTAGCACAATTGTTGACTCAATAATATGATACTGGAATTGGAAATTAACATGATATCGAATCACAAACGCACCCACACGAAATTATGGAGAGATAACAGGAAGCGCGTGGCGCGTGGGTGTTCAATATATTCGTGGTATTCAATTGAATACCCGTAATGATTTACACCTTGGCTCCAGATGCGGTCGGGTTGAGACGCTTCACGTTTCGTGAAAGGCGACAATATCGAATGTCGCCGAAATCCGACCGGCCCGGGACCCACCAACTTATTAGTGGGGCGGTGGCGGTGGCGACGCATGTGTGCACCACATCACAAAGGCGTTGAAACGTATCGTCGGCTCGAATTCGGAGACGTTTGAAACGGCGGCGCACACGGCCTGCAGATTTGCTTGACGCGGGGGCGGCGTATGGCAACGACAATGTCGACGAGCAACTTCAGCATGGGTGGCAGGCGGGAGGTGGGTGGCGCGTGGAGGCGGCTGTGGCTCTGCAATCCGTTTGATGTATACGTGTTTAATGGCCGGGTGGGCCGTGTGTGCGCGTCTGCGGTGCGGTCTTTGCACCAACGCATAAATCATTTGCGAACCGCACTGAAACAAGATGAGAACGAATAGGCAAGTAGTGCTGGGGGCAGCTCGTGCTGGATGTGGTGGAGATCTTCCTGGGGGCCCTGACGCGTCTCGCAGAAGAAGCGCCTGGCATTATCGCAGATCGCCGACTGAGACGCACAATGCGCACAAAGCTCGGACACGAAGAACTTGTTTATCTAGAAATATATCAGGATTCCGGTCGGGAGGGAAATGTAAACACGGAATTTAGTTTTCGGATTTTTCTTAATATCCTTGCGTGTGGCTCTATCTCACAGCTCGAGCTGTAAATACGCTTGAGCCGTCCGGTAAACATTTCCGGGAAGAACTGCGTTTCGCCGTATTGAAAAGTGCGCAAAGGGTTTCGCCGCGTTCGCGCCGACAAATCCATCATTTTCTTCCTGGAACATCCCGGGCAATTGCATGCAAAGCGTGTCGTCGTCATCCTGCTCGGAACTGCGAATTTTCGCCCGCTCAGCCGGAAGCAGATTAACTCAGGTTACTGGAAGCAACCAGTGGAAGTACTGGAAGTACACAATTAATTATTGCACATAACTGTGCAGAGATATACACACAGCGAGCGGGAAATTGGGTCGCGCGCGCTGCCGACATGTGCACACACGTGCATTTTCATGCGCGTCGCTGCCGCCAGCGTATGTGGGGCGGCATAATTGCAATGGCAAGCGGAGGGAAATTCTTCGGCCTTGAATGTGCGCCCGGATATTAACTAATAACAAGTTTAGCGCGCCATGCACTGCGATTTCAATCAAAATTTTTGATTGAGGCATATGTTTGACCTGAGTAGACGCACGGTGTATATGATGCGCCAATCCGGAAGTTTGTTTCGACAGGCGGCGCATTTCCACGTGTGCGGAAATTACTATCAATTGCAATTCCTTGTTTACTGGTAAATTTTTGATGTCGCGCTGAAAGTAGCATGATGCCCAATTACGATAGGATTAGTTAGTGGGCGCCACATTGATTTTTGCTACGGCCTTTTTAGTGCCATGCTTTTCCGGAATATACTATATTTTAATGACGATAATAAGTTGCAATATCAAAAGGCTTATTGCAATATGCTACTGCGTGGGTTGCTGAGACGTTTTTAATGATGAAACATAGTTATTGCCTATTGAAACTAGTCAGATTTTCATACCATGCGCATTTCAAATGGTCATCGTAAACAGGAAATGCGCAATTTGCAGATGTAGTTTCTCTTCATACCCCAAAATGTGCTGTAGTGCTTTATTATTGAAACCACAAGTTCTAGTATTTCATTTTCTATAATATCTAAGTAATGAAGGATTTTTATACGCATTTATAGAATCGTCCTTAGAAATGTACCTTATGACAATAGCACGTTTCACCGACAATTTCAAAAATGGATTTCGCCATTTGCCCCATCTGCAAACGTACACAGGCCTACGTGCTCAATGGGCATTATATCATTTCTCTAGCGTTCCTGACATATGAGAATTCCTAGCTTTATTCAGCGCATTTCCTCAATGGAGGCGCTCCAGTCGCGTATCACTCACATCAGCCTTCAGTCTTATTCAATTCCTTTGTGCGAGTATATCACAACATTTTCTTATTGCTTTGTCAACGCAAACAAGTCCTTCGAATATGCAATTTTACGAAAGCAGCGCGCCTTCTTTTCCGCGTCCTGTCGTCGCCGCTACCGCCCGAATTCGCCGCATCATTTGGAAAATGCCTTTGAACAACAAGCCCCTCCAGCCGCCGTCTTCTAAATGGCCTATCTTGTTATGGTGTTGTTGTGTCATCTTATTCGCGTTCGCATTTCAAATGCTATTATTTAAGAGAAAGAAACGTTTAAAAACGCACGAGCGCTTGCCGCACGCGAATTTGCTTTCACTTCATCTTCGTTCGCGAACGGGAAGGACAACGCAGCTTTCCGTTCCTGAAAGCGAAAGAACAGACGCGGCGAACGAAGGAGTTCGCCCAATGCGACCGACGACAATATTTATCTCTTTATTCTTTTGTGCGGAGCGGCTGTTTTGCTACTTCCGGGCGTTTCGGGCCTTCGTCGTCGTCGTCTTCGATTTCGATTTCCATAGCGCGTCTCGCCGCTTTTTGTTTCGCTCGCATTGTGCCCAGATCTGAGCCGTATTCAGCGCGACCGCAGCCCTTCCTCGTCGTCGAGGAGATAGGAGGACTCTGGGAAAAAAGGGTTTCGTTTCGGCGCGCGTTTCGCAAACATCACCGCATCGCACTTAGTCCTCGCCGCCGCAGGATTGTCTGCCTGCGCATCAGCAAACTTCGACTTCGGTATGGGCGCAAATCCACTATAATAGAAAGCGAAGAACAACCGGGGACAATTGGCTGCGCTGTGGGAAGCCAATTTAGCACTGCCACCACCCGCCACTCTCCGACCGCCCCCCACATATTCGCGACGCGCCACCAGCGTCTTCTTGTGAGATGCTCTGGTTGTTGGCACAAAGCGCCAACTCTATGCAACGTCACGCTTTCCCGCCTGGCGAAGGTTTTCCATGCTATATCTGATGCCGCAGCGTGTTGTTATCTGCAGCGAGCTTCTGCATCAACCGCGCGAAGAAAGAAGGACACACAAAGCGAGAATCCTGGCAGGAAGTAGTGCACATCGCAAGGATGCGAGATGTGGAACGGAAATAATAGAAAATGGTGCAATGCCATGATTTTTTAAACTTTAATACAACAATTAAGAAGTGTCCTTAACGACTATCATTAACTCTCTAGAAGACCACCAAATAATAGTATAGTTTTTAAAGTATCCAGTGACAGATTTTCCTGTGTAGCGTATAGTGCAAAATTTTATTGCAAAGAAAATTTTCATAAAATTTAAATTACTTGCAGTTTTTCATAAATATTTGAGGTGTATTTCGTTACCGCAAGGCAATTAAAAATAGGTAATGACAGAAATATTTCACTATCCTGGAATATATTCAAGTAATAATTTTTTGATGATGTGATTCGAATCAATAAGCTGAATGAATACCGAATAGAGCCCAATATTTTGCCGCTCCCAACGAATAGTAAATTTATTTCGATTTACTACTAGCGCGTATAAAAATACCTTCGAAATCCTAACCAGGCGTCAATCCTTTTCTGAAGGGCTTTATCTCTTTCAATTTCATCTTTCCCTTCGTGACACATCCCTCGTACATGAGCATAGGATATGGTATGGGTCTGTGACGCTGGCGATGAATTCCACTTTCGAGAACAAAATGCAAGTAAGATGATATTCGGGTGTGTGAGCCGGGTGAGAATCACATCCAATGCGGTTTTGGCGGCGCCTGTGGCGGCACTGTTGCGTTCCTGTTGCTTCGACACCTATTCCAGCTATTCGCTCCATTACCGCAACCCCGGGTGGCGTCCCATTCTCACCCAAGAAGGGCGACAAGCGAAATTATGCCCTCAGTCCTCCTCGCGAAAAAGTACCTCAGACATGGTGTAACCTCGCACCGTTCTTCCGAAAGAGCAACATTGTAAATTTCTGCGCAAACTGCAAATAGTGAATACTGATGCCTTCGTTATACATAGGACCTGGTAGTAGGAAAATTTCACCTTTAAAATCCATTCGGGCGCTCGTAAGCAGCAAGTCCAGTCAGTATAAGGGGTAGTTTTTGTAGGAAACAGGAGCTTTTTCGCATCCCGCTAACGCATGCGGCTCGAAAGCCGAGAATATCCATGACTGCACTCGAGGAGTGTGTATCACAGCCGACCGAACGATGGCAAAACATGCTCGTAATAGGATATAAATCCCGTACGGAAAGCAAACATGGCAGAGAACTGCGCGCGATGCGAATGCGGGCGATGCGAAATGGGCGAAGAATGAAAATACATGCGCGGGGGGATGAGAAAACGCACAAAGGAGGAAATGCGGAAATGGGTAATGTGAAGGCAATGTGCGCGAAAAGATACTCCTGGAGGACCGCGAGGGAGTGCCAGCAGCACCCTAAACGTGCTTGAACTCCGGAACTCAATTGCATATACACTTTGTCATACATGTATTTACCATATATGATTGACATCTTCGCGGAAATGAATGAAACAAGTCATATTTTTAGATGTTTTTAGTTGAAAACCCATGCTTTATTTTGCAATTTGTAGTCATACCGACAGAAACTTGTGTAAGGCGCATATTCCTGATGGTAAACATGTCAAGTGCAACATCAACATCCACCATAGATTTCATACACATATCGAGCGTTCATGATCTGAAAATGTTTAAATGCTTCTGACGGCATTCGGAATAGCACTGGGAAAATTCGCCTGTTGAGAGGTCGCAAACATCAAATGCATTTTTGCGCTCGAATGCGAATACGTTCTCGATTTCAGTCGGTTGTTATATTTTTCCGGTTTAGTCCTTATTTCCCGTCATAAAAAATCGACCTGTTGGGAAAATCGCAAAAAATGTGCGCAAGTTGTTTCAAAATGATATTTGGCAATTTTGATTAGAGATTTGCCATGAAAAATTGAGTCCCCATGATCGCCTTAAATTTGAGACATCATATCATCGTTTTGATTGTTAATTGTATGCACTTCCAATCGGCATCAATCTTCGCCAAATTAACGCATCCCCGAAATGTGCGATGAATGCCCGCTTCGGCGCAAAATCGAGCTCATTCTGCGGCCGGACATTAAATATGCCGCCACGTCAGTCGGAGTGATTGAATGAGCTGCAAATGAAAATCATGTCAATTTATGCGCCCGCTAAAGACTAATTGAAAGCGGTGGGCGGTCGGCGGGCGTGGGCGCTTGCCAAAAACACCGAAACATGGCGGCGCGCGCCCTCCACGTCGAAGTGCGCTAATTAATATTAATGCAATAATAATGTGCTGCCAGCATTGCGCCGGTGCGATTTGCTCACGCGGCTATGCTGCCGAATATAATAATAATAATATTGCCACCCAACACCGCCACTGTCGCCGCCACGTAACAAGCTTATGCGGGAAATTATTATTAGTGCGATTATTATTTTATTTATTATCCGCGTTATTGTAGCGCGCACTCGACTGTATACGTCCAAATGCCAAACATTCCATTCCAATTTGATAAACCGAATAAATTCGCTTTTGTGTTATCGCCGCCCCCGCGCAACCCTCGAATGTTCTGGCGAGTCGATGAGCGTGTTTGTCCGCATCTCGCTTCATTCGCAACCCCCCCAATTCGCATTTTGTTTCATGTTTTCTGCTGTCGCCGCCGCGAGCCAAGTCGGACCCTTTTTGTGCCATCTCTGCCCATTTTATTCATATTTAAATGTTGCGAAATTAATGAAATTGTGTTGTGTGTCATTCTCTTACTTAACGATTGCTTGCTGCTTTATTTTATTACTTGTTTATTCAGATCGTTTTCACGAGACAGTAATTAACGCGTGCTGCTACAATTTAATTATAATATAACCGCGATTTATTGAGCGCTATTTGTATAGAATAATGTTGAAGTTGTATTTCGGATTCATCCTCCAACCGCATTTGCACATTTAAACGCTGGATTGTTGTAATTACTTTGAAGAACGCGATGTTTGCTCGCAAATGCTAAGAAACGTTTTCCAGTTGAAACTTTGGAAACTATATGCAAACTGATGCGGAACAGGAAGGTAGACATTTCAGGATTTGGCTTCGCAAATAATTCAGTGAAATTGAAATGTTCGTATAATAAAATGAAACGCTCGACGTGCATGGCCGAATTTAACTTCGTAACGTTATCCTGCTAGATCGTTTCAAACATGAAACAACGGTTATTAGACAGATTCGTGACGTTTGTGCAAATAATCACACACACAGTCGCCAATAACATACACATATGCGTCGTATAAACGTTTGCGATGTGACGAAAATCCCTTATCCTGGTTATGAATATTTACAAATTTTCGCCAAATGTCCATCCATGTCTTGCCATTTGAGCAGGCGGCCACAATTATTCCACCAACATAGCTATCAATACGCGTTATCATGCCATGGCATGGTTTGATTATGCATAAACGTGCCAAATCCTGTTTTATTTATTGCCAGCGTCGTTTAACTCAAATTAATGAATTAATTCGTCCATAAATTTGCTTGCATTTAAATAATATTGATACCCAATGCATTCGCGAACATATTTTCGCAACAAGGTAGCGTACATTTTCACATTTTTCCCCGATTATCCCCTAAGCCGAGCATGGTTGTTGTTGGAAATGCTATCCGATACCCGAAGGATAGGATGCGCCATCCTGAAATTTACATTTAATTTAATCATTTTATAAACACATTGTTGGCCTCAAAAACCTTTCGCGATTTGCATATCCACCTCGAGGCGCAAACGAGTTAGATTTACGTGTGCGTACGTTACAGGTCGCTGGAGGGCGCCGTTTGGGATCGTTGTTTTTCCATTTTTTCCCCGTCTATTCCCATTCAAAGAATGGGCGAAAAAAACGTGAGTGGAGGAGCAATTTCTCGCCGGCTATTTTTCTCGGCTTGTTGAATACGCGCGAGCACACGGCCGCATTCGAAATAAAAGAACATTCCGGTTTGTATAGACGTCGAAAAAGAAGTCGACTAGAAAGGCTATCCGCTGGGGGATTCCCCGGTCGGAGGCGGCAGTTGAGGGCGCGCTTGTTTGCGGCCGCCTTTTTGCGGGCCAGTTAAATGAAAAATTATTCGCCCAAAATTGGCCGCAGGTAAGATTAAAGATTTGCATACGCCTAATATATATAACGAAGGTTCTCCCAGAACGCCCATCGCGAGAACCACCACCAACGCCGCCCCACATCACAAACCCGCGAAAATTTCGCGCGATCCACGCACTTGGAGACCAACCAGCTATAGTTGCGAACGAGGACCGATTGAGGAATTGTAAACCGGGGGTTAAACCGACCTTATTCAAGCTTGACGACTGCTGGGACGTTTGAGACGCCCGCGCGCGTTTCATTTCCGAAACTTTCGAACGCCATCAATCAGAGCCCTAAATGTTTGCCAACAGGGATGCCTGGTCGGCATCCATCATGTCTGCGCCAGCGTGGCCATAGCCGTTGCCGAAAATTGAACTGGCCAAACACTATTCCCCCGCCATATTTGCGCTGTGCCCTCAAATAGACAGCTCGAGGGAACAATGCGCGCCCAAACAACGAAAACAGACACTGATCGCTGGAAGAGCGCTGAGATAAGAATATACGCACAGGAATAATACTAAGGACTAAGTAAACTTAAAGCGCGCAGAAAATGCCGCGCGAAAAGCGAGTATTAAAGAGGAAAGCATTTCAATTGAAAACGCGCAAAAACATTGCTTTATCGTATATCAAGTAAACAAAAGATGGAAGCGGATCGCGTTCTTATCTTCGGTCTGAAGCAATGACATATTTATGGCTGAAATTGCTTTTTTCCTATTCCACCCGCATAGCACACGCGCCAGACGTATTTCAGTCGGCATTTGTTATAGAAAAATATTGCCTTCTCATAAATTCTAATAAAGCAACATTTCTATTAGTCCCTGCTCTTAGACCCGACACTGGCCTCGACGCATGAATTCTTCGCGTTCTTTCATTTTGGGCATTGGGGTTAATGAAAATACTCCCGCTACATGCAGTCTGCCGGGCGTATTCAATTTGGGGCGACTTCTTTTCGGAGATAAGTAGACTTAGCATTTGCGCCAGCCAAACGGGCTCAGCTCGTAAACGCGCGCGACGAAGCTGGGCGAGCTTAGACGGCGAGTTTATTTATGCCCGTTAAGCCCTTAAGTGGGAAATTTATTTGGAGCGTCTCGAGGGTACATAATTTCTAATTTCGACAATTTATCGACGTTCTAGTCGGACGCTCCACTCGCAGGACTCGACCTTCGGTCCTTTCTTCACCGGATGCGCCCAGTCTATCCCGATGATGATCCCGCTTCTGATACTGATGCTTGAGGAGGAATCAGCTTAGTGCGTTAGTAAATCAGCAGGTAGTGAAAAGAAACTCGTCGGGGGGCGAAAACGCGCGTATAATAAAGTACCTTCATATGGATAGCAAAGTACCAACTAGTGGAATAAAATAATGAAGCAACCGTCATAAATTTGTCGCTATTGCTTGCTAATATCTCCGCTGATAAAGTCATCTTAGAAGCAGACATAAAATCCTGCACGTAACTGTAATGGGCGCGATAATTTACGTCCGTAAAATATCGCCGGGACAAATATTAGGGATGCGTCGGGAAATTTACGGCGCTAGTTTCGAGAGGGCAACATTCGACCCATGATTGAATCTATGCGCGCGCGATTCGTACGGACGCGTTCGATATTTGCAATAAAAGAATGTAGGTACAAGCTGGAATTCATAATAATAATCTAATATGGCGCAATTGTGCTCGCTCGGGGAATGGCACGTCGTTCGCTGGAATGGCATTCAACGAAGCATGCGGTTTCGCCGTTTTTATGCGCGCACACACGCGCCCATTACACGTTTCTTTGCATGCGCGCTTTATTATTTCTGCGCGCTTTTTGCTCGTGTATTTCGTCTGGCGGCGTTTTATTAGCAACGCGTATTGGCAGGCGTGCGCGAGAGCGATGAGACCACAAAACTGTATGATTTATCGGCTCGTCCGCCGCCTCCACCACCGCCCGATACTGCACACACATATTCGTATGCCTGCCAATGTTAGCAAAAAGTTTTTTCGGTACGCTTCGTGGCTGACGCCCAATCAAACAATTCGTCCTTTCCGCATCTACTCGACCGCAGACTGCATCCAGGATGTGAATGTGCATCCTGGCCCGAACGCACTTGTCGGTGTAATTGGCGACGGCGGTGGTGCGTTTGTCCGCGTTAACATCCCTATCAGCAAAAACGTGTCCAAATCGCAATCAGTCCAGGGTATGCGACCCTCGGCCCGGAGAACGTTCCCTATTGATTCGATGAGCCGAGCCGATTTGCACGCATAAACACGCGAATTAATGAGTCATAGCAATAAGCCGAATGCGAATGTGTGTCTCTGAATAATTGCAATGCATTTTCAGATGTCACAATAATTTTCTAGGATCGTAAAGTTTCTCTAAATGGTCCATACCATAAAGATATTTATTTGTAAAATATATTCAGTAAAAACTACCTGTAGAATTGACATATCGTACATTGCAATTATAAATTGTCCAAGTATTGCACAAATCGTGTGTAAACAAATTCACGACAATTATCCTCGACGTCAAAGTGCGCGTTTAGTTTCCGGGATGCGATGCAGATGAGGCTGCTAAGACACGCCATCAAGTCGTCCTCGTTTCGCCAGGAGTTTATTACGCGACACCGCGCTAATTCCATTCCACTTAATGATGAGACTTAGCGTGCGACGTGTCGCGTTTTCCAACAAGCGCGGAATTCCTTCATCCCTTAGCGTCTGCTTGACGCCATCCTCGTACTTCTCACCTTACGCTTGCCACCCCCAACCATGCTGCTACGTATATAAGAATCACCAGGCAAATTCTCGGGCGACTAACAAGAGCAAAGCGACAAAATCACTAATACTTTGTGTAAGCTTCAACGGGCGCACATAGCATGTGAAAGGATTTCCAAGCCGGCGCTTCCACCAAAATGATCCTGACACGTCATAAGCCCCATGCGACAAGGAGTATCAAAAATTACTTTCATTCAAATTGCAACCGATATCTGCACTTCTATAATTACTATGTGTATACCGCAAATGACAAAGTTTGTTTTGGTCGATTATCCTGCCCGACCGTTACCCATTATCACAGCGTAATCCTCTTCAAGTTCAAACTCTTTCGCAGATTGTTGCGTCGCATCCTTGAGCGGACGAACTCCACAACTCGCCGAAACTCGGCGACTCGAAAAGCCCTGCGCTCCGCAATATTCAACAGGTCAACAAGTCACTTGTAGTCCTTCTCGCCCAAAGCCCGTTCGGCACCCTCTGAAACTCTTCGCACTACAACCGCCCCGCGTATAAATCTTATTAAAAGTTTCGCTTTTTAGCGTCTTCCGTATTGTCTACTTGTTATCCTTGTTACACGATGACTGATTGAAAGGCGCTTACCATCTGTCACAATAACATTTACATCGGTTGCGCTGGCAAAGAAAGGGGAGCGAATTGAAAAGCTTACAGGATAACAATGAAGACGGGAGTATTTCATTTGATGCGTTCCAGAAGTCCTCCCTCATTCCCGTCTTCATCCCCCTTCCATGTCTTCGTTTTCCGGTGCGGACACCTTCGAGAAAATGAATTGATATTTTCATTTTCATTTCTAATAACGAATACCAAATGAAAATCAGTTCTTATTGCGCTAGGCGATAAATGTGCGTCGGGCTTGCGCGATTTCACAATACGTTTTTGGTCCTTGCGCCGCGCTGATTGTTATTCGAAATGAATTTTTTCGTCTAAATGCATCAACCTTCAGATTTCGGCGAACGACGAGGCTCTTGCGTTATTCTCCTCATTTTCGCCCAGTTTTTCTCACTCGGCACGTCCGCATCCATTATGAAAAAAGGCCTTATTCGCGTGCGCGCGCTCGCCCAAGGAATGAAACGAGGACGAAAATGAAATTTCAGTTTCAATAAGCTCATTTGTTTTGTTCAATATTTCTGCGCCATGTCGTCCTTTACGCTTTTTATTCGCGCGTCCTTTGGCCGAAACTCCACGTCGCATTTGCGCTCGCACGTAAGGCACGACATTTTCTTAAAGTGCTACGCGTTTTTTACACGATTACGTTACATCCGGTCAAGATAAAGACGCGCCTCGCCGGCGAGCACATTCATTTATTATACGGGGGTGCACTTTGTGCGACCTCCCCATCTCGCCGTATCCCGGACGACGAATCCATCAAGATACCGCCGACGATCCGGGTCAATGTTAAACCTTTGAAATCATACGGCCGCCCCCGCGGGCAACCAAGCGCACTGAAACACACTCTCGGCGCGCTGAATAAAGAGTAAACTCGGCACAAGTCATAAACAAGTCTCGGATGCAGCGAATGCACGCACGGCGGCATGGGTGGCGGCAACGGGACGAACTCCTTCACCTTCAATTTAATTAAATTCCTAATAATCTCGGCCCGCCGTCGTGCATCATTCGCCGGCCGCCGTCTCGCGTCTGTTTGCGCTCTTGTCTCAAGTGCACTCGTCTCATCAATTTTTAATTTCCCGATACTCGACCGCCCTTTCGCACACGTGCAGTCGCGCATCTCGCAGCACCGCGCTGATTAATCTCGGCTTTTCATCTATGACCCAGATTTCAATCCCCTTATCAGGACGGCGTCAAAAGGCCGCTAATACAAAGCGGGCGAGCGCGCGCCCCGTTCGGCTGAGCCTCTTCGGTGGAGGCGGCTTCTTGATTTCGATTGGAAAGCCAACTTCCAGAATGTTCCACTGGGTTTGCTGCCGAACTGTTCGACAACTGATTGCTCGCGCCTGAAAGGTCGCGCCCAAGATGGGATCAGATAGATATTGATAGATAACTAGATGATGCTTTTTGGCGGCGGGCTTTCACGTTCCTATCACTTGGAATTATTCGTCTATTTTCGTGCTTCAAGGACCTTTCTGGCACAGTCGCACATATGGACCATTACATTTTGGATAGGTTTGCATAATTCAGTTGAATTTTCAGTAGAAATGACAGAGATTTTTATTATTTTTGTCGGATAGCAAAACTTTTGATTATGAACTTACTTAATTTTCTCGGTAACCCGTTTTTGAAATAGAGAAAAAGCAGAAGTGATTTCGCGTAAATGAAACAAAGCGATAGACATAAACTTCAATTCCAATTTCAAGCGTATAAAATACGCGCTTGTATGTAACTTTCAAGTTTATAACACGCGAATAACCAGGTATGATGATAACGGCGTTTACTTCGTTAGATACGACAATATAGTAGCCACGTTGGCGGCCATTGCGCGCAAATTTGAATCGAAACTTTGGCATGCACAACCCAACATGGAGGCGGCAACACAAATGCGCACCCAGGCTGGAGTAAAGCATAAGAAGGAATTTAATAAAGTCGCTATCAGCTAAAGAGAAAAGAATGCAAATACGCGCATAAATTCTGCACCGTTATTTTTTTTTTCGCCGACATGCTGCCCATTCAAGCGCGCACCCTTGCGATTCGGTTTTCGGCTTTTTTTTGCTACGTGTTCATTCGGGATGAACATATTTTGCCCAGCCTACATCGCACCCCCGCCTGCGCACACATTCATTCCATATTTTTTGCCGGCGAAGACGATGAGCCTAACTTTATGCAAGAACAAGTGGATTATGCGCGCATAATCTGCAGGCCAGAGAGCGGAAACGTCGAAGTTTTATATGGAAAAGTTTTCCGCGAGAGCGTTTCGCATATTTTTCTCTGTTTGCGTCGTAAATGGTGGGCTCTGGCGCGCGCACACACAGATACGTGTACACAGTTATAGATTTCGGGGGCGGATGGGCGCATCTGCATTGAAGATACGCGAGCGCATGTCTAACACATTTTCGAATTCGTGCCAGCTTCCGTTCGGTTCGTCGGCGCGGAATACATGAATATCAAAATGTTTGTGCAGTTTGGGCGGAAGCGCCGCGGCATTAAAATACATACGATTGCGCGAGCATTGCATTGTTTCGCAAAGTGAAGGACTCCCCCATCCTTTACGGGCAGTCGAATATGAAATATTCACGGGCGCACTGCGATAAACTTGTGCGAATGTTTGCGAATGCACAAATTGCTCTTTAGCGCTTACTTGCCGCGCGGAAAGTTTCATTTGATTGCTGTGCCAGCAAGCAACTATTATTCTGTTAATGGGAAAATTATTTGATTTAATAGCAAGTGCCTGCATCCACAATGGCGGCGATAATTAATCATATTGTAATATGGCAGGGCTGGGAGGAAGATAAGAAGTGCATAAACACGCGCAGTTTATAAACTCGAAAGTTTTCGTCTGAAATCGATTGATTCGCTCGCTCGTTGAGAAATCGGCGCATAAAATTTGTCGTTTGCATACGTTTGCCTGAAATTTATAAAAATACTAGCGGATTTAAAATTCTGCAACCGCAATTAGTAAATCAGAAATTTGAGGTACATTTAGAATAAACTTTCCGGCTAACAATTAGAACTGAAATAATAGAATTCGGCGCTAGTCATATGGACAAAACTGAATATTCACTGATTACTTTTCCCATGAAAAAATTCAGTGGAACAATCGGCATTATTCAAGCAACAGCTATTGTTTCAGCATTGTTTCACCTCGTCCACACGTAAACTACATTTAATAGCTGGCAGGTAATTCCATCCGAATTTAAGCGCGTGTAAGGATAATAAAAGCGCTCCCATCCTCATTAGGGCGCGCGCGATTCATTCAAACTCGCCCGTTGTCCGGGCGTCGAATGAATGGAAACTATCGCGTGTAATGATGAATGGTAAATTGAAAACGAAAAACTTGCTCTCGCAACTCGCACGGCCCGCCATCGCCATTGGGAAAATACCTAAAATAATAACTTTCATTAAGCGGGCGCCTGGCGGCGGCACAAAAGGCTTTCGCCGGCGAAAAGACGCAAATATTTAACGGCCTTGTACACAATTTATTATTGAGCGGTGCGCATGTTTACATTCGGCGCAACTAAGTACTCGAAACGCACGCGCCGTACATGATGTATATTGAAATTTCTGAAAGGATTTTATGATGAGTGCTTTTAAATAAATGACGATTACGCCCGTTCGGCCGGTATTTGCATCCAGCGAATCCTCATGCGAGCATGGGGGGCATCAAAATAAAATATGTGCGCATCCACATTCACCGATCCTTGATACCCAAAACACGTCGGGAACGCACAGGATGAAATCGGAATCGGCTTACAACTTTTCGTTCAAGTGTTGTTTATAATAATCAATATAATAATCACAGCAGGACAATAGACAGAACAAATTTGGATAGTCATAAGTAGAAGAAATAGGCCGGTTCTAGCTCTAGCTTCTACTGTCATATTTTAAAGGGTGCTCACTAAAAATGAATCGTCTTGATAGCTACCATCAACTATATTGATAGAATACCATCCTGCATAAGCAAATACACTTAGGTAAAACGACTTGAAACATCTTGGAATTGCCGTTTTTCATGTTATCCAGATTCCGGAAGTAGATGAAAGTGATGTGCAGGCTATGAATAATATCAATGGCTTTCCAGACCTTCATAGCTCTTCCAATGTAGCCACGCAAAAATGATCGCCCTGACCGTAAAACAGCATCGAAGCACTTCCACTTATTTTTGCGTGCACGCAGAAATAACGGCAACCGCCATGCATACTTAATTTGGCTGAAATTTTATTTGCCGATAGCGGGGCGCTCATCACACCGAGCATGCGAGCAAAGACGTTACCGTAGTGCGTGGCGTAAGAATAGAATATAAAGTCAGTGGAAGGCTCGTAAAATTGGGCAATAAAGACGAAAATAGCGCCCAAATATTGATTCTTGAACTTATCGTTAACGCGCATTAACCGGCGGTGGCTTTCCGTGTTCGCTCCCATCGGGCTTGTTCAACTAGGTGAGCAGTCCGCAGGTGACCACTGTCGACTGGACGAGCAACAAGCGAAGATCCTGCGGAAACGAGTGGACGAAATTTCGCTCAGACCGCACACGCGGATCGAAAGTTTCTTGGGCGCGCGCTCCGAAGAGCGGGAAGAAATTGCGGCCTGTTAAATGGAAATTTATAGTTGTACTACATGTGTGCCTAATAGGCTTTGTTTCGGCTTATTTGCCTTGTCGTGTTTTATCTTTGATCCCCGGCGCAAATCCAGAACGCGGCAGGCAGGTCCATTAACATTTTGTCCTCGTCTCGAATGCGCGCAAGCAGCCGGGAGCGTTTTCATCCAGGCACCGGTTAAATCTTCATATTTTTTTACAACTTCCATGCGAGAACCTTTAATGGATTTGTCAGACAAAGGATTTCGCCATGTGCGATCCTTGTTAGGGCGCGCTTTATTAGAAGAACGCTGGCTTTATTAAATCTTGAGGGAGTTAAAGCTCACATTAAAAACGCATTTAATATGTGAGCAGGTTTCCTACCATCTAGGACATTTTCCATTAATCTCAACTTACTTCCTTTATTCCCCCGCATCTTTTGAATTATAAATTCTAAGTTAATTGTTTCGTTGATTGTCTCCGAAAGATTTCATCTTTGGGTTAATTCTTCGTCTTTCGTTTAGGATTTTTTCGGCGGCAGAAAAAAAGGATATCGAATAGAATCTATCTCCTCCGGGGCGTTTTTATCGTAATAATGTGTAAATAAATAATACCCAGCAAAATATGTTTTCCAACTTTGTTTCGTCCAAAGCAATTTATCAATAAACGATAAAACGTTGGGAAAATAATAAAAAAACGAACGACGATGAAATGTGATTGATTGACGTTATAATCAAGGCGATGGCTGCCAGCTGGAAGGAAGCTCCAGGAACGGCTGACAATTACATGATTGAAATGGCTTAAGTTCACATTAAGTTCAATGGATTGATTATAGATTTATCCAGCCGAAATCATCCAGTTCATTAATTATTAACACCGAGCCGAGTTAAACTAACATGACCTTTCTAATTCAGGTGATATTTACGCTCGGGACGTCTAAGAATGGAATTCGATTGTTTGCCAGAAAGGTTGTACCTGCTTCCGGGATGGGAAGTGGTTGTCTGAAAGGTGCTCAGTCGAGTGTATGCACTGACATTCGATGGCTCTTGTCAGCTAATGATCTTAAGACATCTAAAACTGCGCCTTCTTGTTTCGGTACTTGTTGTACGAACATGGATCGTACGGATTGCAATAAATGTTCCACGCGGGCCATAAGAGGGTCGTGTTCAGGGGTTGCTTGATGAATTCGCCCGGACGATGATTACACGTTCTGTTATCTTTAGGGTTTTGCCGCGTTGTGCAAACCGAGCGTAAACAAAACTTAGGAAAAGTCTTAACTTTCGTATCAATGCGAAAACGACCGCATCGCGGACGGATCCCTCGGTTTTCCACCTCCTAGCAGCGGCATCATTCAGCGCCGGAAGTATTTCCGGCGAGAGATGAGGGATGAAACATCTGTGCGCGCCGCCAACGATGACAATAAGAAGCCGTTAGTGGATCCCGGTTGATGATGGGCCTCGACCCAAGGCGCGGGATGATGTTGCGGTCGAGTGTGCCGCGAAGGAGGAAGTCGGGACATCGTCTTGCGTCGCCCGAATGGGGGTGGCCCACCTGTCCGCCGAATGGCGGGGCGTGCGAATATGGTGGTAGGCTCCCGGTTTAATTTTGTTACTTTCTTGTCCATGCATATATGTTTAATATAGGGCACGGCGCAGGTAAATGATCAATAAAGTTGCCCCTCCGCCGAGGCTGGGGCTGGCGGGCTGGCGGCACGCAGGGCCGATGCTGCCTCCTCTCATACCCAGCCGCCGTCGAGGTGGAGGATACACGCGCGAGTTGCGAGCCACGCCACCGCCACCACCTCCGCCGCCGCCTCCACCGCCGCCGCCGCTGCCAACCTGCCGATTCTGACAGCCGCAGCCTCCCGACCGCCGCTCCAGAGCGCGACTAACCTGCCTCGGCCCGCTGATGCTGCCGCCCTGCTTTACGACGCGCGCGTCCTCCCACAACCACCCTCGGCCCTTCCGCCCCCACACAGCATCAACATACGCACAGCCGCCAGCAGCTGCTCATACATATCCGAGAGGGATTGAGTCCGAGTTCGGAACTTAATGGTTACCACAGTAAATCTGCATCGGGTTACAACATCCTTTGCGCGAAAATTGTTTAATACCAACATCAAATGAGTCTGTCCCTCGCCGAAAGCCACTTGGTAAGAAATTTAGGCCTGCCACCCGCTCTCTACCTGGATAAACCACCCACTTTCATGTCGAGTTGCGCTCCTTAATGATTCATTTGCGCTCTTTGATAATTACAGACCCCGTTTTTTACGTTTTCTTCTCGCAAATTAATATTTGGTAATTAGCTCGTCCGGTATTTGGGAGTTTATCGAACGCACGGTTTTTGTGAAAATGGGTCATTTCAGGTTGGAATGAGTGAGACTTTATTCAAAGCATACCCAACTTAGGTAACTAAGACTACTTAGCCAGCCAGTTTCCTTCCTCAATGAACTTCCGGCAAAAGTTATAATTAGATTTGGCTAAATCCATCAATAATTTGCCCTTTGAGGTCATGTCATTAATAAACTTTTCTATGAAATAAAATGAACACCTCGGGAAAACTTTGGCGGGCTCACTTCTTCGTCATTTGGCTGAGATATCCTCCCATCAACAATGTCATCTGATTCAGTCAAACAATAGCTGAAAACTTATTGATATGGTGTAAATTGAGTGAGCAAAAATTAATGAGTTTAAAGATTAGAATTTTGCGTCTTTTTTCATTGTCAGTAAGTTTTCGTTTGTGTCATTTGAGATGTTATTAAATTTTCTCGTGTTACGTTCGTTTTGCATTAAGCATTTGACGCACCAACATCAGGAAATTGCTTTAGAATGTATTCTTCCGGTTTCATTTCCTATGAGATTTACGTTTTTAAGGAGTATTATATTTCTTTCCTTTTGGAATTTCCTAAATCACTGTAAGCTCATTTCGAAGCTTCTCAATTATACCCTTACGGAATTTCTTGTATTTGACAAAATAATTTTTGCAAATCCAGGTTTTTTGCATTGTCTTCTTTAAGGTCAAATGAAGTGTTTTGATTATAAATTTGCGGACCCAAGTAACTTTCAAGCGTTCCAATCTCTGGCTAAGAAGCTAGTTTCGTGGTGGGCAAATTGCAATTTAAAATTGCAAGTTTACGATGCATGCCAGCGAGAAAAAGAACGGGGCGGCAATTTGTCACTGTTGCAATGATCGCCGATTCATTTTTCTCTTTGTTTGCTGTTTCAATCGGCGCGTAGCGGAGCGCGTTGCCAAACGAATGAATGACCGTGACATAAAACAATAAATCTTCGGTGCATGCCTCGTTTTCCTTCATATATCTTATTAAGTTTTCGCCGGCATGAAACGGTACATGCACTCGATTTTTCAACCGCGCTGGCGACTCGCTGAATTCGTGCGCATCCGGCCAGCATTGTCTCCTACCAACCCCAACCAACGAGAGACACTTTTTACGTGCTTCAATTATTGTTTGCGACCAGCAGGAAGTTATAGCGTCGTCGCGGCACAAAGTAAAAGCAAAAGTACGGACGCGAATTGAAGTTGAAGTATTTGTTCTTGACCCATTTTTCCGCGACGTTACGATTGGAACGCATCGAGTGCCTTCCATCTCCCAGCCGAAAATATTTACGATACCGATGTGTGCGTGTACGTGTGTAATTACGCGCATCACAACAGAACCGCTCGAGCTTCCAATTTGTACAGATGCGAAAATGTAGACGGCGAGCGGGAGTCGTAAATGGCGACGCCAACCGCGACGCGCGTTGTCAAATTGGCCACTGTTTGTAAACATCGGATCATTATCAGCAATGTAATTGTCGCGCGTTTAATTAAGCCATCCGCGTTATGGTCGCCCGTTTGGTCCGTCCTGAATTTTACGCGCTTCATTTATTCATTCGGCTCCTCGTCGTCCGGCCATTTGTTATTCCTTCTTTGCATGCCCATGCGCGCCCGTAAAAGTTAACGTTCTCGTTGATATTAAAATTTCTTGCAGCTCATGAACGACGACGGACAGTGTCGCACATGCAGCGAACGATCTCCCAAATCGCTGAGCTATCCCCGACTGCATCGACGCCGAGTAGATATTCCCATCGAAGAGTGCGGGGGCGAGGTGGAGGCTTTCGGGAACATGGCGGCCGGAAAGTGGCGCGCGAGCAAGCTTGCCACGTAGCCCGGCCACAGCCAGCCGGAGGAAAATTTAATATTTAACAGGTTTTTCCCGAGTCCAGCGTGTTTTATGTCGGTGGTAGGAATGCGGGACGTGTTGGTATTTGTTGCCTCGTTTTCGTTTGTACCATACCTACAGCTCCATCTTCTTCCGGTGGTCGCCATCCACCTACTGCAAGGGGACGTTTTTTCTGTTTGCACGCCGTGAAGATGGTGCCCAACGTTTGCATTCTTCCGAGTGCTCTCCAACCTGGGCGCCAACTTGTTACGAAACGCGCTGAATGTGTATGAGCAACATCGTGGGTAATATCTTGGGGTTGGAGTGTTTTTGGGAGATATGCCGCATTCAGATATGCATGAGTTCGAATGGGACTCCTGGGGGCAGACGGACCTCGAGTTGCACCCGGCATGGAAGCGTGGCTGCACCAGGTGAATTAATGTTTTCAATTCGCGTACGCTACGTACGTGGGGATTACATTCGCTATTTTTGGAGTTTATTTATTGTTGGGCTTTCTCAAGGCTGGAATGTTCCCGAGGAAAACTTCGAACAGCTGCGCCTGATTTGTCGTAAACTTTCACTCGCATTTCGTCAGGTACGAATTTTATTTTCATCTTTTCCGGCCCCCGAAATGTATTCCTTGTGACGGAAAACTGTACACAGTCCTGCGAATGGAGTCGTTTGAGTCGATCTAAGAAGCAAATAGCGTTGCATGAATTGCATCGCAAGAAAAACGCTTGTCGTAAAGAGCGAATCAATACGCTTTGTACGACCCGGTCCATTGAAATCATCTGAATGCGGAAAAGTTGAAGAGTTCATGAGTGCTCGATGCGAAATGGTCGGAATCCATCTTGTCAGACGTGTCCTCGAATGCGATCGGAACTTCAAACACCTTCGGCAAGGACTCACCAAGGACTCCCGAAACGAATGGGGAGCACTTGTTACGCGGCTCGAAAATACTCCATGCGGCCGCGACGACACGTCCCGCCACCACCCCCACATGCATCTCGCGCCCGGACGAATTCAGCGGACCGTAACACATTTAATGAATTTCGGAACTCCGCCGAATCTCTGACCTTTTTGGCGGAGGCGCCGGGCGAACTTTCTCAAATGTCCCCCATGCTCGCAGACATGGGATACAAATCCGCATCGCTTTCCATGTAGGCCAACATCTCATACCTACTTAGTTGCACCCCATCCCAGTCTCCCGCACCGGGTAACACCACCGCCACCAGCGTCAGCAGCAACAGTCTGCCGAGTGAACAAAATGAATAAACAGGAAAATCAACAAGTTCCATGAATGTTCACACCAGCGAGTCTAACCGTACGCTTTGCACGTTTGCAGACGCATTGAATAGCGTGCTGGGCGCTTTGTTGTAACAAATGTTTCGAGCAAATATCCCCTCAACCCCGGTCTCCATCGCCACCCCCGCACCGTACATAATGACACGGGTACGAGTGTGCACGTAAGTGAACAACAATGCGCGATGTGAATTGCAAATTAAAACGGTTAAAACGATTCAAACTGTTGAATTCGTCGTCGGCGGCGGCGGCGGCGGCGGCGACGGGAGCGATTTAAATCCGGCGATGTCGGCGGCGGCGTATGCTAAAACCGCGTTTAAATTGCGATCGGATCGCGCGCATACAATGTGTTCGCACGCACGCGTTCGCGCGAGGACAAACAAACGCCGCCTGAATACTTCATGAGGGATAGATATGCGCGAATTTCGGTCGCGGCGGGGGCGGTTGCGGTGGCGGCTCATCGACGTCCGTCGATCGCAGTGGGACACGATATATCTGGGTCGGCGGCTGCGGCCGGAGTCATACTCCACTGGGTATGTGTTATGCAAGGTTCAACAAGTGCTGTTCGCGCGTTGCGACGGTGGTAGCGGCGGCGGCGGCGGCGATCGGTGGCGGGTGGCTTGTACGCTGATTCCGATTTACACGCGTGCATGTCGGCCGACAACGCGCATCTCGGGCACGGCCGTTTTCAGTTAACGGCACTTCGCACCGACACTACGATCGCTCCCCAAGCATAATTCGTACGTGCTGCCCCCGAGGTAATTCCGAAAATGTTCGTTACAATGGAAAATTGCATTCTCCCTAAAAATAGATTACTTTACTGCATATAAACTCTTTATAAAGGTGCAATTTGGCCGGTGCTTTTTTGTACTTGAAGTCATTTTCTGAAGCTTTTTTTTTCTGAAGATATGGTAACTTATATTTCTCTATTGCGAGGGTGGCACGTGAATAACGCGTTAATACAACGCGCGTGTTGCGTATTTACGACGATTGCCCTAGTTCGAGCATCAGCAATTCTCTTTCGCGTGGTAATCTTCCAGCTTTCGGTGAGACCATGAATAAGGAAGCGTGCGCGCACTTAGACGCGAGCGGCGGCGATGAAAACATCGCAAATTAATTTTGCATTATTCAATCCGAAATAATGTGGTATTCAAATGTTATTTGCAGCGTGGTGTTTGCTTGTTCGGATTGTATGTGCGTACACCTTGAGCACACAAAAGCTCAGACCATTCAGGACCTCAACAGTCATCGTAATACAACATCGAGCTATAGTAGCTCACATCGCCTACCGCCACCACCACCAGCTTGCCCACCCCCGCAACGATATCATTCAGCCGGGCATGGCGGTTATGCTCGGCTCGAAACTTTTTCAATTATCATTCTGTCGTCAACTACCTACGCGTTGCCCTGCCGAAACATGCTGCCATGTTAAGAGAGTCCCGCCATCGCCAGCCAGGCATTATCATGTTATCACCGGTGCAGAAAGTAAACGTGGTGCTCTCCACCCACCGGAATGTCTATTAATATCAAAAAATTAATGAGACATCAGGTCATTTTATTCTATTGCTTATAGCGCTTCGTATCATGCAGGGTTCGAAAAAGAGAGGGTTTTTGAATTTCGGGATCTATGAGATGGTCATATGTTTCAGATATATTTCGGGAGACTTCATTCGCCATCTTCATCGCTTCATCATAATTCTTCCGGATATGAGCGATGATGAGCGCTATCATTATCCAGGACCTCAGGACGTCATGTCAGGACAAGCGTGGGTAAACATTCGGTGGATTGTTTGCGCGTGTGCCCAGACAGCTACTTTGCTGAAAGCTGGAAGGTGGAATCCAGCAGGCAATTTGCGAATACAATGTGCTGCTCGGGGGAGGCGGCAGACGGTGCTCCCCAGCCGCACGTATGAGGCCACTCTTCGGCGCTAAGTACTGTTTGCTGCGAGCTTGCAGAATGAACGAGCAGCCGCATGTAACATTCATCCTCTTATTAGGGCCGCTGACAAATGGACAAACAGCGAATGCAATTTCGGTGCCGGGTAGAGCCGGGAAGAGAGCCGGGACTCTCGCCTACCTATTAGACGCGCGCGCAATGTCGCGACAACGCAAACAACAAACGTTGTTAACGTTTTTCCGCATTAGCTGGCGACGAGATAGCCTCGTTGCCCGAATTAGTCCTGCATGTCTCCTGCGCGTTCTGTTTTTATTTTCATGTTTGCGCGCGTTTCTTCCAGCGAGCGCTCATTTTCCTTCGGTTATCGCCGATTGCTGGCGTGCTTCTGTTTAAGTAACAAGAAACGGAACAAAAACAAACATTATGTTTGGGGGTGGTTCATTAGGGCGAAAACACGGGAATGTTGTTGTTGTCAAAACATGCCAGAAAATGAAACGCAATCATTTGTTTCTATATAAGTTGTGTAGATCAAATATTTGGAATTCGGGCTTCCAAAATGCAATTTTTTCAAATTTAATTCGTAAAAAATACACTCGTTTAAACAGTCACTTTTTACACTTGAAAGCATATTTCACATTGTATTTAAATTGGCATTGATTGGCATAACAATTTCCCCGCATCAAAAAATGCACGGTGTGTGTTTAAGATCACACGATAGAAGTGAAAACTGAAAAATGTCAACAGGGGTGTTTATACGAAATACAATTTGTTTTTATAATTGTCAAGCAAAAGCAGAGTGTTTAAGTAAAAGCTTAAATCATGCTCTTTAAAATGGTTTTTGGATCATCAAAATCGGTCCAATAGTTCGTGAGTTATAAGGAAAAATATTTCTTACGGGGATTTACATTGAAAAGTGAAAATGCACCTGTTACATAATACGTTACAATGTGTCAAATGTGATGTATCAGTTTTTTTTTGCTGGCCACATTCCTCGCATTCCTCCGATTGTATTCTTAATTGCTGTTTACTTGTTACTATTTACTTGTTACTGTTTACTCGTTGCTGTATCATTTCTATTCTTTAGCCGCATTCCTCGCATTCCGATCTCATTGTTCTCTATTTACTTTGCAACTGTTTACTCGTTACTGCAGCTTTTCTATTCTTTAGCCGCATTCCTCGCATTCCGTTTTTGTTTGCCTCTA
>JARJDZ010007778.1:0-12535 GCA_030264555.1 Aleochara sp. GC000083
GCAACCTTGACAAATCCAAGTTAAAATTTGCATAGTTTTCAAAGCTCGGATTTGTGTACGCAAACCTACCTAGTTTTTATAGACATCCAATATAAACCCGGAATTTGTGCTACTAGGGCAGAGTTTCATTTATGTTGTTTATGATTATTACTATCAATTTCAACTTTCAATTTTCCGCAATTTCTTTATTTGATCAAAGCACTTTATTCCATGATATTTTGTTCATTAAATATTTTGCTGAATGTTAACACAAAGAATATAACAATAGTAATTGAAGTATTATTACATTATGGTCGATTTGCGACATAACAATTTTTTACAATAGCAATAATTCCCTACATAATAATAATTATGCATCATATTTATTTTGCTGATAGTATCCAAAAGTTTTCTTCGGTTGGCCCTCAGGCTTTTGAATTAGCATAATTTTACTCCCACATGGTATTTAATAACAAATTTATTATTAATGATATCATTTGCATTGGTTAATTTATGCACGCTATTTTTGTTGGAAAATATAAACACAACAATTTTATTCGATCGTAGGCGGGTATCAATCAAAATCGCTGTTTTTATTCATCATTTGATGCAAACGGAGTAAGGAAGAATACTCTGTTAATTATTAAAACAGACGGCATAAAATTAAAGACTGTCAAATGAAATATTATGTAATGATGCCTGAAGCTATTTGGGCGTTGAAGAACGTCGGGCGTTTCGAACAAAAAATTGATGGGTAACATCTCAAAAATTTGAATTAATAATAAGGTATTAAAAATTACAGTGATGTAATTTGTTCTCAGTTAATTTCTTTTAATACTTTTTGTACATACACGAGTAAAACAAAATTTTGCGCCCTATTCAATAATTTTTAGTTCTTGCATCTTCTACTTTTGGGAGCCGGGTTTTCCAAAAAGAAGTAATGTTATGTAAAATTGGATCGATTATTTTTCAGGTATTTGTTGTATAATGACAACGCAATCTTTTCCTTAAGGATTTCAAGTGAATGTTAACTTATGATTTAGAAGATGATTTTAAAGATTAAGTAACATAATTTTCATAAGATGTGCATTAATATTGTAATGCTCAATATGATAACTATTTTTACATCAAGTGGATCAAGATATTTAATTCTTTGTCATTGTACTTCTATCCTCTCGATTTTTTCTTTCAAAATTTTACCTCCAGTTGGATCGTCCTGCAGAAGAAAATGGATTAATTTTGCTCTCCTTTCGGAAATGCGTATAATTCAACTTATTTCGGTTAAACTTATTGGAATTTTCTCCTTCCTTTCCACAGATATCATTCAGGTTTGTATATGACACTTCAGTTCTCAGTGTTTGAAAATGTTTGTTAAAATATCATATATTTGTATTGTTATTACTACTCAACTTATAGGAACTCCGATTTTAAGAAGGTTTTCTTTGTCTTGCGTTGCTTCTCATCTTCGATATATAAATAAATTGGCTTTTCGTGAAGAGTTTGACCAACTATTCCAAATCGTAGTTGTGTTATTTTCTAATTCAGGGGGACTTCGCAATTCCTTTATATTTGATAGTAACACATTTCTGTAGGAAAATCAGTTCTAGTTTGATATAGACATTAGGTAGAATTATCCAATCTAGCACAGACAACAATTTACATCATATTTATATTGTGTTGGATTTCTTAATTATTCTTAGATAGGATGGTTAATTACTTTGATTGCAAATGTCTATTCATCTTTTTGCTTCGTTGAGGTTGAAGATACACTTCACTTAAGAATCTAACTTTTAAATTTACATTCAGTAAGAATTTTAAAAAAATTTAACTTTTTAATACAGTTTGGAGAATTTTATCATACTAAAGTTGATAAAACTCAATTTTAAAAATTTCGAGATACCAGGAATCATCCTGAACAATTTGTAACAGCTGAACATACCAATTTTTTTATATTGAAATTACAAGTTGACAAAGTGCTCCCAAATACGAAGAAAGAAGACTTTTTTCTCTATGCTTTCAACACAAAATTAGGTCGATTCATAAGTAACTTCAATTTTCTTACCAGACATTTTCACCATTATTTTCTGCCATCTCTTCAACTACTATTTCTAGTCATTCTAGTCATTCTTTTAGAAGATAATTTGTAACCACATATCATAAGGGCGAATCAAGATCTTGAGTTTGGATGATCTGTTTTACCACATCCACTTTCTACCCAGATCACAAAAAATATTAACTCTTTTTATTCCTTACAAAACTTTTTGAAGGTAAAAATCTTCAATTCAGGTAGTTTGTTGAAAATTCTTGTTGGTCCAAAGCGAAAATCTTCTATAATGAAGGAATTGAGAAATTGAAAAAATAGATAATTATGGTGAACAGACAATAAATTAATTTAATTTTGTTATTACGTCTGATACATACTTAAGACTCCATTGATACAAGTAAAAGTGAAGCAATGAAGACGATTGAATCAGTGGTCGACGTTGTCAGATATGTTACAGTTGCTAGATAAAATATCTACATATCTGAAAAAGACATAAATTTTTGGCATTGTCCTCCTAATAATGTAACCATCGTAACTATCCAAAGGTACACAAAGAAACTAATACGTTATATTAACCACATATCAGTAGCTTAAGTAGTCAGATTAAATTGACAGGTTTACAACCCAAGAATTGATAAACTAACTGAAATATGACCAGGCTAGGAATGTATGCATTGATAAGTAAGCTGATTATTACATTTTCAACATAAATTACATCATACAGAAGAGAATAAATGAAATATTACATCATCTAACAATAAGAAAAAAATACAAGCACCAACAACCCCAAAACTCGACTCCTTTTTTATTAAATAAACTACAAGAAACAGCAGTTGAAAGACTAATTATGTAACAATTTCCACGACAACAAAATAGTTTGTTTATTTTAGACGTAAAATGCTGTTTGTCTGCTACAAATTAGAGGTGATGACAGAAGGACGAAAATATAATCGGTAAACAAGATTTATTTATTGTTAGATTAATGGCCAGAAGAAAAATATTATTATGTATCACAAATATTAAGACGTATCCCTGAACTCTATTGGTTCATAAATATTGTTATTATTAATAGAACTATGTTAAATTATGAATCAGTTGAAAGAAAGTTGTTGAGTATAGAATTCAAGAAATTTTTGAAATAACGGTCATTAAAAGCCGACAAAGAATTCATCTTCTCAATGAACAGAATTTGTCACAGACTGTGACAGAAACAGCGACATATTTCCAAATGTCGTAATCAATTACGATGCATCATTTGGCTTGATGGATGACCAAAGAAGTCCATTAGATGACCGCCTGCCGAGACCGTTGAAAATTATCCATGCCAGCATTAACAAACAAATTCCGTTTATGTTGCTAAGTATCATACACCCAATTTTCAGATACGGTGTAAACATATTAAGTAAACGTTTAATGAATGCGAATATACTGGGGGAGTTCGTAATAATTATATGACTTCAACATCGAAATATCAGCATATCAGTGATATGCAAGAAAAACATGGTGTCAAAGTAAAACAATGGTTGCATTCATCAAGAATGCAGTTTACTTGTAGATGCAAATGAATGCAAATTCAGATTTAACTACCATATAATATGGGTAAATTCCAGGTAAAAATTAACTGTATCAAATTTAGTTGATGATAAATGACCGACTCTTCTCAGATTTTTTGTTGAGGAAATTACTGCTTTTTGGGCCATGTCATTAGTGACGTCAATTGCGATTTATTTTTTTCGCATATGCCACCAAAGAATAATTTTTATGATGCTAAATAATTTCACATGCTAACAAGAAATAGTCCATCATTTTATTGAACTTTTGCGAATCTTCCAAGAAAAGTTCATTGATATTTTGAACGCAATAAATACACCAATAAATTTTATTTGAAACAAAACGAAAAGGTTTGAAATTTGGTAGTGAATAATCGCATAAATTATATGCAATAAATTAGGAGTTGATTAGTAATAAATTAAAATGTGCTTAAATTTGCATGCAAATGCAATGCATTTCGTGTTTGCTGTCAAGTTTTATATGCAATTGAGCGTTACTTAAATTATGTACAGATTTCAGACGAAATAATTGCTTCATATGCATTTTAACGACTTTTTTACAGGTTTGTCAACAGGATTCCAAACAATAACACATTTCTTGTCGGTTATAAAAAATAAGGGGACACTTCAGAAAAAATAATAATTAATGACGAAATGTTAGTGAAGTAAAAATTGAATAAACATGGTGAACAAAGACCCAAAATATAATATTCTCATAAATTCCAGAACGAATGTAATAAAACTTCTTTTCTTGAATTGTATTTTAAGGATGTAATTTCTTATTAGATACAATGACAATAATTTCTATGCTCATCATAATTAGTCAGATTTGAGTTATGTTTTCATATTTCTTGGCAAAATCTGCCCACACTAAATTCTTAGTCATTCAAAAAATAAAGGCAAAAAGTTGACAGTTTTGTAGCCTTGACGTTCCTCCTGTATTCACGTGGACGTAAATAATTAAACTGTCCAATTATCAATTAGCTAATCCTAAGCCAGACTTCCTTATTTTGAGCCATCCAATCAATATTAATTAGTTCAAGTGTCTAGCAAAATGTTCCAAGAGAAATATATTTTGACACAAATAGTGGGGGATTAATTAATTAGCAAAATTCAAAACCAAAGAGTAAACAATCAATCAATAGTTGTTTATTAATGATATCATTAAAAATGACTAATTGCTGCACGGGTTTAGGTCAAAATTTTGTTCAAAACATCTGCAGGAAATGTATTAAAATGGCGCATGATGGTACACATAAATTCAAAAATTCAAAAATGGCGGCTCGCTAATCCAACGACGCCAAAGAACGAATTGTATACGCTGAATGGTTCATTTAACTGTAAAGGCGTTTCACCTTCGTGTTCTAATTAGTCGTCTAATCTGCACGTGCCAGAATAATTAGTGGAAAAATTCGGAGATCCTTATTTGACCGATCCGCGCGTCCAAATTGAATATAAAGTGGAATGTCGTCACAGCGTTTTCAGCGAAACGCGAAAAAACTCGTTTCCTCCACCTTCAAACCTGTCGGCACACAGGACCGATGATAACGTGCGCGCTTCTTGGTCGTGGATACACACCAGCGATCCAACGTAGTATCCAGCAACCTATATAAAGACGAAGGTGACGGCAATGGGAGCAAGCATTCGCCCGCCGCCATTAATCCCGGCAAGTTCAAGTTCAAGTTGTCCGTGCATCATGTATCAAGCCGACGTGTACATTCGCAACAACGGCCTGCAGCGTCGCGACATCAAGAAGGTGCTGCACGACTCGCTGAAGCTGATCAAATGGAACCCGGAAGGCAACGACATGATCCTGGACGTCGGTTGCGGCAGCGGGGATGTGACACGCGACGTCCTGTTTCCGCTCTTTCCGCGCTTCAAAGGCATGGTTGGAGTGGATATCTCCGAGGAAATGCTGGAATACGCCGAGACGCATAACTCCCATGAGAAGATCAAATACAAACGGATGAATCTTGCTGATCACAATCCGATTCCGAATGATATGGACAACGCTTTCGATCATGCCTTCTCGTTTCATGTGGTGCACTGGATCAAGGATCAAAAGTAAGGTTAGAAACATTATTTGAAATCATCTAATATGTGATTTCTTTACAGACAACTATTTAAAAATTTGTATCAAATGTTGAAACCTGGAGGTGACATGTTATCACTCTTCGTGGTCAACACGGATTTGATGCTCATCTACGAGAAGATTTCCAAGTCACCAAAATGGAGTAAATACATGGAAAATGTCTACAATATTTTCCCGTATCAATTCATTCCGGAGCCGTTGGAAGCTCTCGAATCCAACTTAAACAATGCGGGATTTTCGCATATCATCAAATTCGAGAAGCGAGAATTCGTCTACAGCAGCCGAGAACATTTTAACAGTAAGTCGAATCCATGGAATCTCACACAAATTTAAATTCGGTTGCTTCATTTACAATTTAAATGATTATGCACATTAAATGAATTGCCAACGAAGACATTAATATGGTAATAATTTTACATTACGATTAATCAAGCAATAAAAATGTGGCTAATGTGATGATTAAATTTATGTGCGCTCACATTATAATTAATTTTAATCGTTTGTCTGTCTTCTTCCAGCGTCGATGGCGGTGATAAATCCATTCATCAAAAATATTCCGAAGGAGTTCCACGATGAATATATCGATGATTTTGCGCACATCGCTGAACACGATGTCAACTTTTTCGTCAATCATGAGAAATATGGGCAAGTAGTGATCGTTCCTTATACGTTATGCGTGATGTATCTGAGGAAACCGGATGAAATGATGTGTTTAGCTGGTTAGGATCCACAATTCATTTTCTTACTTTATGTATACCAGCTTTATTGTTATTTTAAACTATAAATTATTTATAATTACGATATGATTATTTTGAAAGGGTTGAATTGGTTGTTTCTACATTTTATTAATTTATTATTAAATATATAGATTAGATTGATTGGTGAATGTAAGTTTAATGTTCTTCAAACATTACAATAATTAATGCTCCAATGAAATCTGAAACATAGTAAGTCCTAACAAAAGACCCAAAACAACAACGTTTGGTTGTCCTTAACAAAGGACAATCAGGCCTTAATAATTTTTTTCTTATATTTCCTATTTTACTCCCGTCTAGATAATATTTTGTAACGTTGTACGATAAAACCGCAGGAATGTAATTAAAAAACGGTGTATAATTATTTTGTAATATTATTGTCTCGCAAATAACTAAAATATAAGTTGAACCGAAAACAGAAAAACTTAGCAATACCATAAATAAAGAAGTCTTGGACCAACTTTTGGCCCGCAAATTCCCTTTTATGATAAGTACTGTCTTTTGCTGATATAATTTTAATAATTTCCATAATTTCAAATTTCCAAATCTGTTTTGGAATTATAGAACATATTGAATAATACTTTTGAGCCTAAAATATTTTCTAATGCAACTCATAACTCTGATTTATGAACATGGAGAATCGATCTCTTATAAAGCAACAGAAAAACGACTAAAATTAGTTCTAAAAGTAGATTTATCATTGAATAAAATCGATCCTGAATCAAAAACGCTAAAGATATCATCCTGAATGCACTGTGGACAACTTTCATGAAATATTTGATCAGAAAATGCCAAACAGTTATTCAATTGACAAATTTACCTAAAAGAAGATAGGAAAACAAAAACAAAATCAGTCATAAATAAATACACATACTTTATTGTAGGCAATCCAATTGGATTATGTATTTTAGGTTGCCTATATTAATATTTGAATAATGTTTTAAATAATAATTTTGACAAATCCAAGGTTTGTTAATAAGTTCATACCTCAAATGTTCATCTATAACTAAATAAATATTGTCGACTGATAATTTGTAAGAAGCAAAAATTATACATTGCACAAAACTAAATATATAGGTCTATTTTCAATTCGTAAAAAAAATACAAAATACTTTAAGCTTTTTTATCTCCAGTATAAAACTGGAGATTTTTAATCATAGTATTTTCAACTTCCTTGGATGCAGTCAAAAGATTTAGTTCCTGATTCAAATGCTTAAGAATCTTAGCCTGAAAATAATCAATTGACGTATTAATAATTAAATTCCATACAAAATTGAGTGAGAAATACGTGCAAATGATAAACGAGGTGACAAAAGCACAACAAGAATGGGCGAATGGAGAAAAACGCATAGTACAAAATATTTACCTTGGTAAGTTCCTTATTTGCCAAACCAGCGGCTTTCATTTCCGACAAACAAGACTCAATTTCTTCTTTTCTGTCTTTATACAAAAGCATCGACCGATTATACTTATCAATGTTTTCAGTGAATAAATCCTTAAGAACTTTGGTTTTTTCGATGTCATTTTGATAAATCTGATTCGACATGCTTGCAATTTGTTGCAAGTCGCGGCAACTTGCAGTCGCCTCACTCAATTTGTTCTCAACCTTTTTGCGGGCTTCTTCGTTCATTTGCAATTCATGCTGCATCGCAGACAATCTACTTTGCAAATCACGAATTTGAGCATCCACATCTCGAGAATCCTTGACAGTTGTGGCCTGTAGTTCCCTTAATTTCGCCGCTACTTGAGAAATTTGTTCAAACTTCACGTTTTTCTCATCAAGATATAGTGCATTTTTGATATCTTCGGGAATAGCCGTATTCAGTAAGAGTTTTGTATTGTATTCGAAAATGATTTCTTCTGCAGCGGCGATTTGTTTGTCATTGTGCAACTTTACCTCGCGAACACGTTCGTTAAATTCATGTTCACGAGAAGTTAGCAACCGTAACTGTCGTTGTTTTCTTTCCAACTCAAGTGTAACATCGTGAACATCATTTTCAGAAATCTCGAACGACGCTATAGCCTCCATTAACTCCTCCATTTTTAGTAATTTCTCCTGATGCTCACCATCTAAAACTGAAATGAAAATATATATAAGTGATAAAATTTGTGATCAACAATAAGATGAAAACGTACATTTATCACGCCGTTCCTGTTTGAATGCTACCTCTTTCTCCAAACGATCAATCTCCTTCTTTACAGTGACTTTCTTATCACTTTCTATTATAGATATACACTTGGAAATTTTTTCATCCAGATTTAAATGCTTGCCCTTTCCATAATAGTGATTCTTATCTTTGTCATACACATATTCCCAATCTTGCACTTCCATTTGAAGAGTCTCAAGCTCATTTCTGAGCTTGTTTATTTCATTATGTTCTTTTTCTTTTGTTGTATTATTACTCTTATACAGTGTAGCAACAAATTCAGTCTTTAGGTCCTCTTGCCGAAAATTATTTTGCTCATGCACAAACATAAAATGTGCATAATTTACACAATTGAGTGTTTGTACCCCTTCAGAGGCATTCTCCACAAGATCAAGCAGATAAATCCAAATTGAAAGGACCTGGTTAAAGTTCTGAATAGTATTTGCTGCAATAATTAAATTAGTGAATTAAATCTAAAACGGTATCTAATACTCACGACATTTCAAGAAAGTTTGTGATATATTTATAGTATAATCCAATTCCTTCATTCGACTAGGTAATGTTGCCTTATAATTCTTTAATGTAATTGGTGGTTGTGCTGACCCACATAAATGTGACAACAATAACTGGGTAACTGCTATAAACTGACTAGTTGTTGGTGGCCTACTGATTTCAATTGCTGGATCATTCATTGCCACAAATTGTTTGATTCGAGGCAAATGTGACTTCTCATTTAAATGTGTATATTGTTGTTTCTGCTGAAGTGGTGATGTTGATGCACTTATGCAGCTACTAGGTGTGTTATAATCTAACTTTAGTTTAGCCCTTGTTGTTCCCAATGTGTGTGGAGTGCAAAATTTTTTGTTCGATTTCATATTTGAGAATGTTGGTGTACGAATAAGCCTAGGCAATGAAGTGGCACGTCTTTTAATATCATCACTACTTTTAGATCTGTAAATAAAGTGTTGAATAATTATAGGTAGGTAGTAGGTATATATTAAATCTGTTACCTCTTGAATAGTGGTAAAAATGACTTTTTCGTGGAACTCATTGTGTCTTTTTCTCAATGGGGGCTGCTTTACAATACTAGCAATCTTTTGGCTATCGACAATATTGGACACGGTGAAGAACTCCAATTCTGTAAGGTCTTCTTATTATTATTAATAACGGACCATAGACTACATCAATCGACACATTTTTTGTTTACAACTTCAACGGTCTTTGATCAACGGTTAGTGAAAACAGAGACAAACCAGTGAAAACAAGCCAAGCAAACGGTGTTGTCAAATAACCGCGTCTATTTAGTTGCAGTTTATTTTAAAATGTACTTTATATGTATTTATATTGATATATCTACGTTTCATCATATTATTTATATGCATGCTAAAATTAAAAATCTAACAGTAATGAGGTATTTTCTGCTGTTTTGCAATTACTAAAAATCTATCTGGCAACATTGTATACAACTAGAAAAGCACAAAACTGTATTGGAAAAATAAAACGCATGTATTTAATTATATAGATTTCTTACTATTTTATTCTATAAAATTATATAAAATTAATATTAAATATCTACCGCTTATGGTAAATATCAGAAAACCACGCATGCGCATACTTACTAAAACTTTCCATTTCTTTTAAGGCATAGGCAACCAAATTCACAATATTTGATATTAAATTGTGCGAACTTATAACATAATAAATAAAAGTAGCAATAATAAGAGGTAAACTGAATATATTCCATTTAAATCGTTTTGCAAAGTGGCTTTTCCAGGTCTTTCTCTTATTTGCGGCACTTATTGAACCAAATTTCTCATGCAACTTAAAAATAAATAACAATGGGCAAACGATGCCTGTTTTTGTAACGAAGCTATTTAAATTAAAACTCGACAAATACATATTAATTAATTTACCTACAAACATCAACAAGATAAGCAATTCTTTATATACAAGCGAAACAATTGCAAATGGAACATTTAGGGTGATAAAATGAGTGCGTTAATTCGTCTTGCAATATGCAGTTTAGTTTTTGGAGCATTGGGAGAATCTTCAAAGTTACAATGTAAGTGCTTATGATGAAAGGATACCACAAATTGATTTCAAATGTTATTTACAGGTTATTATCCCGAGGCAAATGTACAAAGAGATTGGATACACATGACACCAGCTTGTGTTCAAGCAATGCTTGGTCAAATCCATGAAGAAATGTACGCTTCTATTCAATTTTTGGCGATGTTTGCGCATTTTTCACGGGACGATGTTAATCGACTCGGAGTGGCTGCATTCTATTCCAATTGCGCTTCAGTTGAACGTAGCCATGCGATTAAATTGGCAAGATATCTGATAATGAGAGGCGAGCTTACAACAGGCGTGAGCACTGTTTTCAAATTAGAAGTAATTATCAGAAAATGTATTTGTTCTCAAGCTGATTGCATCTGTCTTAATTCTAGTACATGCCGAGTAAAGTTCAATGGGATAATGTCACTGAAGCTTTGGACGACAGCATCAGAGTAGAAAGTCGGCTAACGGATTCAATTCGTCGTGTGATCGATGTTTGCGAAAATATCGTCTATGACACGGATTATGTTGTATGTATAAATAATTAATTAATCGAACGTAAAGACTAGCAATGCGTATCTCTTTTTTGTAGCTTGATGATTGGCTGACGGGGGCCTTTTTGCGATTAGATTATCACAATCTCTTTGAAAAGGCGGGTATAACATCATCCCTAAGGAAAATGGAAGCTAAGAATGAACCATTGGGTGTATTCATGGCTGATAAACAACTTTTGGAGCGGTTTGAAAATGAAGAATTTACCGATGGCATTGAAAACTTTTTCTAACTTATTTCATGCTCAAAATTAAATTATATTTAATATGAAAAATATCCCGACTGTAAATAAAATTTAAACGTCATTTATTATTGTTCTATTTAAATAAATCAAATAAATGTATGTAAATAGAAATGTTAATTTAAACTTATAAGAATTGCATTTTAATAACAATAATATTTAGACAATAAATATTGCATATATTAAGAACAAATAAGTGTCAGACACGTTTAAGCGTTGCTGTATATTATCTTTTAACAAGATAACAATATTTCTACATCTTATCCAATATTAATTCAGAATGTAGTAGATTAGCAAATTATAATTAAGCGTGCAGCAATTGAAATTGATATTCATTTAATGGAATCTGTAGCTATCCATCATTGGAATGGATTACGAGGAATGCAACTGCAAAAGAATAGATACAGTAAAAAGTAAACAGTTGTAATGATGCACCCAATAGAATTAGAATTCAAGGAATGTGAGTCAATAGAGAACTAGAATTAGATTTTTCAAATATATTTAGCACACCTCGTGCATTTTTTTTAATATTTAATTACACTCGGTAATGGATTTCTGAATAAGTTAAAATCAGCTAATTTATAATATACATCTTTTTATTGATTAGCAATAATAATATTTTACAGCAATACGGTAAAAGTACATATATATAGAAAAAGATAGTAAAACTATACATATTGTATATAATATTTTACAAATAAAGAACAAAGAAAACATATTTACAAATGTAATTAAACTTTCAAAATTTTCTGACCTCTAAACATACACGAATAATAATTACAAAAAATTATTTTCAGCATTCAATCTGCGGTTCATACACCCCATCAAAAATAGTCTCAATTCGAGATCACAAAGGTAATTTGCATTTATACCACGCAAAATCAAAAGGGTCCTTGACAGAACTTAGCCATGATCATACCAATTAATAAATGATTCATCTATTTGAATAACTAATGTATGACCATGCCCACCCCCGCGCCGTGGACGCGTCTGCCAAGAATTACCCAGGTGGAACTTTTTTGAGCAAATTTTCTGGTTCCCCTGGGCCGGGTTAATGATTTTGCGACTTGTACTCCTAGCGAGTGTAAGAAAGCAAAATCAAAGGCACCTGTGAAAA
>JARJDZ010007779.1:0-16486 GCA_030264555.1 Aleochara sp. GC000083
AAATTCTTAAAATCGCTCAAGTTTTCAAAAATTTTCATATCTCCGAATCTAATGGACCGATTTGGATGATTCAAAGGGCATTTACTATATTTTGACGAAAAAATAACATTGGTCATGGTCCCGAATTCGTCCGGGACTCAGAAATACCCGAACATGAAAAATGGGGTTCTAAAAATGCAAAATTTTCGCTTTTTTTTCGCTCTTTAACTCGAAATAACTTTTAAACTGTTCGACCAATTAAACTAAAGTTGGAACTAAATTGTAGGCCCTGATGAGCACTTTCCAAAAATCTATGGGTTCATGCCCTTTTGGCAATGGGAAGACCAGAAATCGCATTTGAAGAAAAAATTTGAAAAAAAAGTTTGTAGCGATAAAAACGAAATGAAATTCTTAAAATCGCTCGAGTTTTCAAAAATTTTCATATCTCCGAAACTAATGGACCGATTTGAATGATTCAAAGGGCATTCATCATATTTTGACGAAAAAATAAGATTGGTCATGGTCCCGAAACTGTCCGAGATTCAGAAATACCCGAACTTGAAAAATGGGGTCCTAAAAATGCAAAATTTTCGCTTTTTTTTCGCTCTTTAACTCCAAATAACTTTTAAACGGTTGGACCAATTAAACTAAAGTTAGAACCAAATTGTAGGTCTTGATGAGCACTTTCCAAAAATCTATGGGTTCATGCCCTTTTGGCCCATAGGACAGCAGAAATCGCGTTCGAAGAAAAATATTGAAAAAAAAGTTTGTAGCGAAAAAAGCGATATGAAATTCTTAAAATCACTCAAGTTTTCAAAAATTTTCATATCTCCGAAACTAATGGACCGATTTGGATGATTCAAAGGACATTTATCATATTTTGTCGAAAAAATAACATTGATCATAGTCCCGAATCTGTGCGGGATTCAGAAATACGCGAATTTGCCAAATGAGGTACCTAAGAATTCAAAACTTGCAAAATTAATAATTTACCTCTCAAAATCAAAACCAACTCTCCTCATATTAATTAATTACAATACAAAACCTACTCATTGAGTCGATAACTCATTAGTCTGATTAGTCGCTTATAAATTATCCATATTTGGACATCAAAAGTCTTTCTAAAACTCCTCATCCAATTAATTCTATTATGCCATTTACGTCATACGTACGTTTCGCATTTTGTTGGCGAGCAAATGAGCAATTATGCATTAACAATGTGCAATGTGTAACATTCAGACCAAATAACTCTCTCATTTTTGGACTGACTTTTCAAATTTCACCCACACACACACACATAAACTTGAAGTCATTCAGACATCAAATTCCCCAAAAATTAATTTATCGTTTTATGATTCGCAATGGAATTGGATGGTTTATGCTTCTGGTTCTTTTGAAACGGGCCCGTTGTTCTTGCACTCTTTGTGGGTATATAAAGACCGGACGATTCCGTTTCGAAATCATAACACATTGAGCTTCCGTTCCATCAGCAACAATCAACTATCTAATAATTAACGAAAAAGAAGATGGCTCGTCAAGTAAGTTTTTGGAACAACAATCAATTCTCGGATGGATTTTTAAAAACTGTATTAATTTTGGGTTCCAGTTTGTGATTGTTGCCGTACTTTGTGCCCTTTTGGGACTCGTCAGGGCCGTACCAGTTGATTATCATCATTACGAAGAAGTCAAGGAACATAAACATATCCCAATTTTGAAACAAAGTTTCGAACAACATCATGGAGCCTTCCAACACAGGTGAGAACTCAAATTTTCAAAAATAATTCTAAATTTTATAAATTCAATAGTTTTACTAATAGCCAAAAAAATATTTAGTTTCTTTACATTTTACTGGCGTGAAAACATTAATTCAAGATTTATTTTATCTGGAAATCTGCAAATTTCTTGTCATTGAACTTGTCTCGAAGAAAGTTTTCCAAATTATCCATCCGCACGTTTTCTGATTGTAAAACATCTCGTTAATGATATTTACCATCAATTAACAATTCACACTTCAAATGTTAACATACAAAATATGAAAAGTAATAATTTCTACTGAATTTTCTATATTATCTTGATTGTTGATTTGCAAGAAATTTGCAACACTCAGTATAACTGAAAGTAGTATATTTGCACAGAAAATGAATGAGTTCTTCTAGTATAAATGATTTTTGAGTGCATGCACATAAATTAAAATTTGATTCGACTCTGTATTCAGTTAATGATTTCTTAACCTAAATTTTGAAATTTTTAAAAATTCAATTTCTATGGTTAATATTTCTGATTCTAATTAAGCTATTGACATGTTAATTTTATTAAAATAAAGTAGATTTCATACTGTTTAAATTCGTATATCAATTATAGTAATTATATTAACAGAAATAATTAAGAATTTATTTTGAATTATTTCAATTAACTTCGTCTTTTGATCACTTAAAATTTAATTGTCAATTTTGAAGCTTGATATTTCTGGATCTAATCTTGCAATTTTCTCAAAATTTTTACTAAAATAAAGTACTACTCATTCCCTTTTAGGAAATGTATAAACAATGGCAATTATCGTGGTGAAAATATCCAAAATTTTATTTTGAAAATTTTTCGTTTTTTTCTTGGTTTTGCAAACTGAAATTAGAGACCTCAAATTCTCGTTTTAATATCTCTGAAAGTATTTAAGCTACAGAATTCATACTTTTCCCAAGTAAAGTTCAATTAATTAGCTTGAAAATGCCAATAAATAATTATAATTGTCCCAAGAGAAATGCCTCATATACAAGTTTAAAATATTCTAGTTCATTTCCATGTTATAAAAATTTGCAAATTTAATTTGCATTTATCTAGCGTCCTACTTAATATTTTGATAAAACGTTTTTTTCATTATATACTAGATTTCATTATCTTTCATTATAAGTATAAATCATTTATATTTTTCATAGAAAAATTATTATTATTTCAAGTTGAAAAATCTTTATTAACTGAATTCCTTAAAATTTCAAATTACAACGAAACAATAAAGTTTATTGCAGCATATCTCTGGTTTACATTAAGCTAACATCTCAAATTATTTTTTATATTAAAGTATAACTCATAAACATTAATTTCATCTATAGATAACTTTAATCATCCCAAAGGAAATATTTAATATTAAATTTAGAAAAAAAATTTTAGTACAGCAAGCAAATCTTGAAAAATTCTGTAACTAATTAAATAATATATAAAATTTTTAATTTCTTTAAATTTAAAGAAATAATATAACCATTTGAAAGTTTATTAAATTCCCTTTAATTTGGTAAAAAATTTCACTGAAAATAATAATTAGAACTTTAATTAATTTAACTTTAAAACTTAGAATCCAAAATTATGAACCATTTCACATTTCTTTTAATACCTCCAAAACTATTCATCTGATAAAAAAACAAAAATTACCAATGAAAACTACAAGAACCACCCTTCAATTTGCTATCTTAATTTCGACCACTCTTCATTAATTAACAACAATAAAAAAATAAAATGTAATTGTTAATTTTGTAGTTTCGAGGCTGGAAATGGAATTCACGTCCATGAACATGGATACTTCAAAAACGAAGGTGACAAAAAACATGAAACCTTGGTCCAACAAGGAACCATCACCTACCATGATGAACATGGTAACCCCATCACTTTGACCTACATTGCCGACGAAAATGGGTTCCAACCCAAGGGTGACCATCTTCCAACACCACCCCCAATCCCAGAGGAGATCGCCAAGGCTTTGGCCCAACTGCCCCAACATCAGGAACCCGTTGCTGAAGAACCCTCTCATTATGAACCCCATTATGAGCACCATTACTAATTAAAAGAAATTGTTGATTGCAATTTATAGCTCAATTGAATGTTGATATGCGTTGTTAGGTGAATTTCATACATTGTTATTGTTTTATTACTTTATTACTTTTTTATTATGTTTTTACAGTGCTTTTTGCTTATTAAATTTGAATTTCATAAATTTTGTGTTTTTATTTTTGATTTCGTACTACTAGAGACCTCTGTGGGAATATAGGAGAATTATATCTTTAATTTTTAAATTTCAATTTGTTTTTGGTTTTTTTTAATTCATTTAAATATATTTTCTTTAAAAGTTTTCACAAATTTTCACATTTGAGATAATCAAAAGGTAAATTTACATGATTTTCTTTGAAACATTGAAAAAATTGTTGGATTATATCCAAAAACTTTCAAAATTGTAATTAAATAACAAAATAAAAAATAATTAATTAAACTTCTAAAATTTTCAATTAAAAGTTTCGGTTGAAAGTTCTCAACAAAGTAATTTTGCAAAAAAACATTGTTTTGAATATCAAATCAAAATAATAATTAATTTATTGCTTAATTAAATGTTGATAAGCAATGGATTTCATATATTATTATCGATATATTAGTTTATTACGTTTTTATAGAATTCATTGATAATTAAATTATATTTTTTAATATTTTATTATTAATTTTTAAATCATACAAGTAGGGCCTCTATGAGAATATAGAAATACTACATACTTGATTTTAAAATTTGAATTTATTTTTGTTTTTAATACATTTAAATAAGATTTAAGTAAACAACTAATTCAACAAATTATCTATTTTTCATAATTAAAATGCAAACTTTCCTTATTTAGCTTAAAAATACTGAAGAAATCATTAAAATCCATCCATAACTTACAAAATTACCACTAAATAATGAAAAATAACATTTTAATTAAGTTTTCAACAAATTTTTAATTGAAAATTTGCCAACAATACAATTTTTGCAAAAAATACCGAACAATGAAGATCAATTCAGATAAAATACCAATTTGAATGGAATTCAGAGCAACTTAAGTGACGAATCGAAAGGTTTAAGCAACTTAAGTAACTTTCGATGATTTTTAGGCAACCGGTCGTGAACATGCACAAAAACAAATACTTATTCAATGCAAATGTTGATTAGTAATTGCAATAACACACTTAATAACACTCTGATGTTGTTTTTAGGTGAAATATGCAGGATATGAGTCTTAAAATGCGAATTTTACAAGATTGCCAAAAAGATATCAAGACAATATAAATATGGAATGAGATTTGTGGGATTTATCAGTAGCTGAGTAGATTTTGAAGTGAAAAGATCAAAGGAGTGACGTGAAAATGAAAATTGTAAGTTCCAAAAATTTTAAAATGTTTTGTTTTGGTTTGATTTTGAAATTATTTTAAAAAGTGATTTTGTTTCTTAGGTTATATTTTTGGGATTAATTGTCCTGGTTGCATCGTATCCTGCTAGGAATTATAATCATGATCATCATGATGATTCCAAATCAGCGAAAATTATTCAGCAGGATTATATCAATGCAGGAACAGGATATAATTTCGTGTAAGTTATTGATTTATAGATTTATTTATTGATTGGTTCTTCTTTATCAATTGAAAGAAAAAGAAGTTAAAGGATAAAATAAAGTGGAAAAATGTGTATTAATTGTTTTTTTGATTCAGATATCAAACGAGTGATGGAGTTTCTCGTGAAGAAAAAGCTGAACTACGAAATCCTGGAACCAAGGATGAAACTCTTGTGGTTCATGGATCTTATTCGTATGTTGGTGCTGATGGTAATACATATACAATTACATATGTTGCTGATGAAAATGGATATAGACCCACAGGACAACATATTCCTGCTTTATAAAAAAGGATTTTTTGATTTGTCAAATTTTTATGATGTAAAATTTATGTTCCAATGATTTCTTGATGCTTGAAAAATGTTTTTCTATTTTGCAATTAAGAAAATGTAATCATTTCCTATATATATATATTTCCTCTGAAAAAAATATATAAATTATGATATTTAATTTTTGGTTTGTTATTACATTTAAAAATTACAGTTATAAATTTTAATATTCATTTTTTTTTTAACATTATTTATTATTTTTCTGTAAAAATCCAGAAAAAATAAAAATATCTCATAGATTAACAGAAAATCAATAAATAATTGGTTGTAAAGAAAATTAATTGACGTGAATTAGTTTTCCCAGAAAAAATTCTTAAATTTCACAAAACTTTCATTGTACCATATGTTTATTAAGAACAATAACAGAATATTTTCAAATTTTCTTTGTATATTTATCAATAATTCTGGTGTAAACTAAAAATATGCTATGGACCACTAAATAGTTGGTAAATAATCATCTGAAAAGAAAATTAATTTAAGTCAAGTAGTTTTCTCAGAAAAAAATCACAAAGTTGAATGTATTTTTTGATCTATTTTTCATATTACGAAATGAAAACTTTAAAATTTCAATTGCAATTTAGTTATTTATTATTTAACCAATTCACAATTAAAAATATAATTTAGATTTACAATTAATCATTGTTTAATTTGCTGAAAAGAGGTGTACTCTAAATAATATAGTTTCCTTAGAAAAAATTCGCGAATTTTATGAAACTTAATTCAGTAATTTTAAGATACAAGTTTAAAATTTTGAAATGCAATTTATTTATTTATTATTTCACCTTCACAATTAAAAATATAATTTAGATTTATAATGAAACATTGATTAATTTACTGCAAAGGGATCAACTCAAAACAATTTAGTTTCCTTAGAAAAAATTCGCGAATTTTATGAAACTTAATTCACTAATTTGAAGGCAAAAGTTTAAACTTTCAAATGCAATTTATTTATTTATTATCAAACCCATTGACGATTAAAAATATAATTTAGATTTGTAAAAAATTAATGATTAATTTGCCGAAAAGAAATTCACTCTATATTATTTAGTTTCATCAGAAAAAAATCAGGAATTTGTTTGAATTAGGGAATTTCAGGAATTTGTAAATGGAAGACAATTTAAATATTTGATAATTATTATATTTATTGAATTGAAATTAATGAATATTACAATTTTGATTTGATGCCATATATAAATAAGTTTTATGAACTCAAAAATGATCATAAATTCACAAAAATTAAAATAATTTGAATATACAAAAATTACATGATAAATTAGAAGAAATTTTCAGTCATTTGATTATTTGTGATTCAAACTGAAGTTTCCTGAATCTCACATTTATCAATCTCTTTACCTTCAAATCCATAAAGTTTAAGAGGTATTTCTTCACATCCTTCGACCACATCCATTTTTTCAATCAGTGGATTTTCCGGTTCCTTTAGTTCCATGGATAAAGACTCCAAATCCATGCTTTCTACCAACATAGATTGATCCTTGTTGTATCTTCTGGTATCTTCCTCCTTAACAGTTTTCAGAAACACCCATCTATCCCGTTTTGCAAGAAGATTGCCTGCAGATTTGGATTCCCTCAGCATGTTTCGTTTCTTGGTGGTCGGAATTTCATCGTCGGTCAGTTTGGGTTCGATGATGGCATAATTACGAGTATTTAGATGGTCTTTTACCAGATGGATGACCCAGAAGAATATTAACACGAGCTAAAATTAACAAAATAAGGTACTTTTAGTTAAAAATCCAAGAAAATTTAAAGGGTGATATGAAGAACATAAATTTGGTGTGTACTTACGAAGTAGAAGGACATCTTGATGATTGATGCTCGAAGTTTGGTTGAAGAATGTCTGAAGACTTCGATGACAAGTGTAAATTTGGAAGATGATTTTCAAGGGGTTTATATACCTGAGGGTTGTAATTTGGGATATGGGGAAGGGGTAAATTACCTCTGGTTCACCAATGAAAATTTGAATTCAGGTAAAGGAAAATCAAGAATTTAATCTCAGGAATTATTTCATTTTCTGAGAATTGATGAATTGATGAAACGATTAAATTTTAGAATATTGAAAGTCATATTTCAGGTAAATTTTACCCCAAAAATCCCAAAAATTAAGTATTACATTTAGGCTTCAGGTAAATTACATTATTTCACAACAAATTTTTGATATCATATTGATTTTAAATCAAATAAAATTAAAATACAACATTTTTACTTCATTTTCAATATAAATGTTTAGTCACGTGTAACTTTTAAACAAATTCAAAAATTTGAATCAAATTTATCAGGTAGATAGTCAAATAAATAATCTTCAAAATGATCTATAAAATAATTTAATTATGTTATAAAAATAATAATTTATCGGCCTACAAAACTGAACTATATATTAATTTGTTTTTATACTTTCAGAAAGCATTAGTTTATTTAATTGTGAATAACTTCTCCAAGGCTTTATCAATCAATACCAAATTTGGCAAATTAATAGTTTAATAAATTATCTTTAAAATGACCTATAACATGATTTGATTATATTATAAATAAATAATTTTTTGTTGTCCAAACTTTTACAATAAAATATTACCTATATTTTGTGTTGATATTTTATAATCGTAATAAAACTGATATTTTTGCATTTATTCAACTGATTTAGCTATTTATATGTCATTTTATAGATTCTCTGTGATTATTTTATATGAATTTATAAATTTGCAAACTTTAAATTGGAGAAAACAGTCTGAACTTTGGAATGCAAAAAAATGAATTTTTGAATTTTTCATTAAACATTAATTCATTTGATTGTTAATAACTTCTAAACGGTTTTATCAATTAATACGAAATTTGGCAAATCAATAGTATAATAAATTACCTTTAAAATGAGCTCAGTCCAGATTCAATCATAAATTTGGAACTTTCATTTTCATCCCCCCAAACTTTCAGAATGAATTCGTCAATAAATCAATTAACAATTTGGAAAAAAGATACAAATCATTGCAATCAAAATTCAATCCGAATAAATTAGAAATAAACAATTCAAAATCACTAATTGAATTTTCCACATGACATTGTCGCTCCTCTTCGATGGCGACTTTCTTCCACTTGTTGATTTCGAAGAAATTTAACACCCAGCGAAAAATTTCACAATTCCATTTCGATTCATTTCATCTCACGCTGAGTTTGCATGTCGATCCGTGACCTTCGACACGTCTTCAGCCTCCTACAGAATTCCTCCGGATTGTCGCCATGTACGAGCATCGAAGACGCCTCGAAGACAACAACGGAACCAAGAGAGCTTCGTGTCATGTCTTATTTCGCAGATAATTTATATTTGGTGAAAGATCCATTCCAAATCGATTAGAATATGGGCATGCTCGTAACACACGACCACAATGCATAAATAATAAATAATGAAGATTTTAACATTTGCAGCCGACGAAGAAAGTTGCGGACGAGGTTTGACTTGAATTATTTGTAATTCAATATCTTTGCTTTTTAGCATCACAAAATGCGATATTCAATGCAAATTTTGTGGATGTCGATGAAACTATTACAAAGGATTCGATAAAATAAAATTTAAGATTTATTACTTGAGTCATAAATCAGTAATAATTTACACCCATTTTTTTTTCAATTGAAAGAGGGAATTTTTATCACGAAAAAATGAAAACAAAAAATCTAAATTATCTTAAACCTTAAGCTTATTTGAAGTTTTTCTAATTATTTAGTCTAATTTCTGAAATCATATTTGAATTCCTCATTATTTTTTCTATAATAGCTGATATTTAGTCGAAAAAATATTAATAAATTAACAATATAAAAATACAATAAATTTGAAACTTCAGTTTTGCATGAGAAATTATTCTGCAATTAATTTGTTAATAATATGTGCGGTTACCGAAAGTAGTATTTTAAATAATTTTCAAATTCTGCATTAAATACTCAATCATCTGGTACATTATTTCTTGAACATCTGTCATTAATTAATTGATAAAAAAATTATTGAATTTTAAACTGAAATATTTTAGATTAAAGTTTTTTGTAAATTTCTTTTGTTTATTTCAAATCTTTCTAATTATTTAATCTAATTTCTCAAATCATATTTGAATTCCTCATTAATTTTTCTATAATAGCTGATATTTAGTCGAAAAAATATTAATAAATTAACAATATAAGAATACAATATATTTGAAACTTCTGTTTTGCAAAAGAAATTATTTTACAATTACTTTGAAAATTATTATTATTATTTCCGGTTACCGAAAGTAGTATTTTAAATAATTTTCAAATTCTGCATTAAATTCTCAATCATCTAGTATGTTATTTTTTGAAAATCTGTCATTAATTAATTGATAAAAAAATTATTGAATTTTGAACTTAAATATTTTAGATTAAAGTTTTTAGTAAATTTCTTTTGTTTATTTCAAATCCTTCTAATTATTTAATCTGATTTCTGAAATCATATTTGAATTCCTCATTAATTTTTCTATAATAGCTGATATTTAGTCAAAAAATATTAATAAATTAACAATATAAAAATACAATATATTTGAAACTTCAGTTTTGCATGAATAATTATTTTGCAATTGCTTTGTTAATTATTATTATTATGTGCGGTTACCGAAAGTAGTATTTTAAATAATTTTCCAATTCTGCATTAAATTCTTAATCATCTAGTATTTTATTTCTTAAAAATCTGTCATTAATTAATTGATAAAAAAATTATTGAATTTTAAACTGAAATATTTTAGATTAAAGTTTTTTGTAAATTTCTTTTGTTTATTTCAAATCCTTCTAATAATTTAATCTAATTTCTGAAATCATATTTGAATTCCTCACTAAATTTTCTATAAAAGTTGATATTTAGTCAAAAAAATAATAATAAATTTATTATAAAAAAATGACAATCAATTTGAAAATTCCTTTTTGCATGAGCAATTATTTTACATTTTTTATTAATTATAAATTATTTAATGTGGTTATCGAAACCAGTCTTTTAAAAAATATATTCTAATTTTACATTAAATTATCTATCATCTGATCTACTTCATCTTGAAAATTTGTTATTAATTAATTGTTAAAATAATTACTAAACTTTGATGTCCAATTTTTAAAGTTAAAATCACTTCACTTATTTTTTATTTCAAAAATTATTTAATCTGAATTTGGATTTTTATCATTAAGTATGAAAAAAAACAAATTGAAATTGAATCTGTCATCAAACCAATAAAAAATGATCAATAATCATCGTGATAAGATATGCAAAAATTCCAAAAAAAACCATCCAAAGAAATATTTCCTCAATGTTTTGTTTCCATAGAAAATCATCGCATAAATGCATAAAAATCGTATAAATTACCACGAACATGTCTTAAGCACTCTATTGATACCTCCAATCGATGGATATCGATGGATTTGGATGGGATGGTGAAATGGGATCAGGAAGTGGGGTACATCTTCACTTCTTCATATAAAAAGCTTTTGATTTTTTCTAACCAAGCAGTGATCTCGTTGACTTCCTCACACTCGCTTGGAATTTGTTTAGCAATGTTTGCAAAGTTTTCTGTAAGTGCTGCAAATTTTCCATCTCTAATGAAGAAGTGTTTTAATTGATTGGTTTCTTTGTGTTAAGGTCATTTTCCTCGTCGTTTTCGTTACGTTATCGACAAGAGGTTTAGATGACAGTCAATTTGCGAAAATTCTCAAGTACGATTTCACACTGGATTCACCTGCTTCTTATTACTATCGGTAAGTGCAAAAAATTATTATTTTTTATTTTCATTTGGCATATTTTTAGATTTGCTAATTTTGAATTCAGAAAAAAACTAACTAAGAAATTCAATTTCTAATTGAATAAATTTACTAAATATACTAAAGTCATTAATGCAAAAATTCGGGGATAAATTAATAACAAGATAATCAATGATCTTGTTTGAAATTTAATGAAGTACGAAAAAGTTTTGAATTTTTATTGCTTAATTTATTGATCCGAATTAATTTCGAAGGAATTATTCAAATTTTTCATTAAATTTCTTATAATTTGGCATATTTAGTTATAAATATCAATAATTATTTATAATAAAAAATAATTATTAAACTTTGAAGATAAATTTTAATTCACAAACATTTTTAACTCAATTCTCGAATATTTTAAGAAAAACTCGTAAACCAAAACCTATTTCTGAGAAAATATTTAAATTCTCCATTAAATTATTTAAATTTTGTCATTTTTTCCTATAAATTTTGTTCAAAAATTATTAGAAAATAAAATATAAAACTGATCAATAACTTTTGAACTTCAATTTTGACCATTCACTTATTTTACATTCAATTATTTAATTATTGTTGCAAAATCCAGTTGGCAAAATTAATTTTCTAAATAATATTCCAATTCTACAACAAATTCTCTATCAATTTGTTTTTTTTCTCAGGAAATCTCTAATTAAATGACTGTTAAAAAATAATTGAATTTTGAAGTTAAATATTTATGGATAAAATTTTCAGTACATTTCATTTGTTTATTTCAAATCTTTGTAATTGTTTAAATTAATTTCTGAAATAATAATTGAAATTCTATTTAAATTTTCTATAAAAGATGATATTTAGTCAAAAAAATATTAATAAATTAATTATAAAATAGGAGAATGAATTTGAAACTTCAGTTTTCTATAAGCAATTATTTTACATTTACTTTGTTATTATTTATTATTCATTGTGGTTATCGAATCTAATATTTTAAATAATATTCCAATTCTGTATTAAATTCTCTATCACCTGGTTTGCTTTTCTTGAAAATTTGTTATTAATTAATTGGTAAATTAATTCTTGAACTTAGAACTCCAATTTTGAAAGATTACATTTTGAGTTCACTCTTTTGATAATTTCGGATCATTATGATTGTTTAATCTGAATTCTGAAATTATATTTGAATTCCCCATTAAATTTCCTATAAAATTGACTATTTGTTTATAAAAATCGGATAATATTTACTATAGTAAAAAATTAATAACTTTTCAAATTAATTTTAAAGTGACTTAAGTTATGAATTCATAATTTTCAAACTCAATGCGCCATCTTTTGGCCAAAAGAAATAACAATTATTGGGAAATTTCCAAAATATAAATCCTTATTGTTATTCTTGCAGATATGAGAACAGTGACGGCCAAACAAAGGAAGAAAAAGGCGAACATGCAGACACATCCGACTTTGTAGTCCATGGATCCTACTCCTATGTGGGTTCAGATGGCGCCACCTACACTGTCAACTATTACGCCGACAAAGATGGCTTCCATCCGAGCGGCGACCACATCAAAGTCCCCCCATACACCCCTTGGCCCGTGAACCAAATCCACCAGGACGAACCACCCGCGGATAGTGGCTACGTCCCGGAAGTGGGCTACCTTCCCTCCAGCGAAAAACCCCCATCCCAGGAGAACATCCCGCAATCGGGAGTCAACCACAACGACATCTATGAGATCCCCAGCACGACACCTCAACCGCCACGTGGATACATCCCCACGGTCCCTAGCGTCGTCAACATCAACAAGAAGAACAACAACTACCAGCTGAGCGGGGGCGGTAGTGTCTTCGATCTGGCTCGTTCCGGGTTCAATTCCGGTTCCGTTGGTAATCGCTATATTCCTTCAAACCCCAGCACTCCTGCTCCTTTCAGTAGTGTCAAATCGGTGACGGTGACACCTTTGAGTCAAAGTCATGTGACAGCGGCATCGAAGACGGTTAGTGTCGCGACACAACCGCCCAAAAATGGTCCAGGTCGACAAGGTCGGTCCCGAAATTTGGCTGCGTATCGTAAGGCACAGAATGATCTGTATGAGGTTATCCAGAATAGTCATTCGAATCATGGTGTTTTTAAGAATAACTAACTTCTAGAATACTCTGAGGTTCTAAAATTTTGTTGTTTAATTCTCTTTGATATTGTTGGAACTTTCAAATTTTTTGTTATTTGTACAGATATGTGTTAATAAATATTATTTTTGTATTATTTTTGATATTTATTGGTCCCATAAACTTTTATAGCCTTGCGATGACAGATTTTTTGTAATGAAAGCAAATTTTGAACAAAGTGATGGTTCCAAATTATGGTAACATACAGTTTTAGGTGTAGCACTTGAAAATATCACTTTAAATTGAAGCAATTATTGATTTCTATTGGTTCCATAAAGTTTGATAACTTTGAGGTCGCAGATTTCGGTAAATAAGTTCTGGTTCTGAGGAAAGTATTGGGACCAGATTAACGAGGGTGTCAAAAAATGATGGTTAGTAATAGTGTAATTGAACGCCACTATTACGGAAATGATATCTCAATTTTAGCTTTTTCCAAATTTCGTAGGCTTGTGTTTTGATGGTTCCAAAAGTTGGTAACTTCCAGTTTGAGGTGTAGCCCATGAAAACATCACTATAAATTGTAGTATTTATTAATTTTTAATGGTTCCAGATAGTTTCATAGCTTTGGAATGATATATTCCAATAAATAAGTTCAGGTTCTGAGGAAAGTATTGGGGCCAGATTAACGAGGGTGTCAGGATATCATAGTTGGTCATAGTGTAATTGAACGCCACTATTTTGGAAATGATATCTCAATTTTAGCTTTTTCCAAATTTCTTAGGCTTGTGTTTTGATGGTTCCAAAAGTTGGTAACTTCCAATTTGAGGTGTAATATATGAATACATTACTATATAATCTAGTTTTTATTGATTTTTATTGGTTCCAGATAGTTTCATAGTTTTGGAATGATATACTCCAATAAATAAGTTGAGGTTCTGAGAAAACTATTGGGACCAGATTAACGAGGGTGTCAGGAAATTATAACTGGCCATAGTGTAATTGAACGCCACTATTTTGGAAATGATATCTCAATTTTGGTATTTCCAAAATTTCCAACACCCGCCTTTTGAAGGTCCCAATTCGTAGAAAACTCCAGTTTTGAATGCTTTACCTAAAAATAAGACCTCAAGATCATTAAAACTTTCTGTTTTGTTACTTTCTGAGAAACGAATATTGAAACAAACTGGAACCAATTGGAACCATTATTTCCAATTGTTTTTTCTTTCTGATTTTTTGACTCCTTTCAAATGTTCTACCATCATTCTTCATTCAAGATGAAATACTTATGTATTATGACACTTTTGAGCATGAAAAACCCATCAACAAACACTCGTAAAGGAAGATCAAAGAGTTTCTATGACTCTCTTGAAATTATTTATACGCTATACAACTTCTTAAGTAGTTATCTCGTTAATTTATCATCGATGACGGCGCACAAAATTCGGTAATGCACCCAACATGGACTGTGAACTCTTAATTATTCAAAGAATGTTATATAACCAACAATTTCTACTTGTTGAATATGTAGAAGCATTTTAATACCATGCTTATAAATGCGCTTTCTTCGAACTTTTTTTTTGGCAACCATCGAATGAAAACATTATGATTGCTGATGTTTATCACCTCGTTGGGTTCACGATAATTTGAGTGGACAATTTTATTGCTGATTGAATTATGCATTTTGGGGTCAAAGTTGATTCATTCATCGTTTCTCAAAGAATGCGGAATTTGCTAATTGAATTTGATTTCAGGAGATTATATTTACTTGGAATTACGTTTGTGATGTTGGGATTATTTAAAAATTACGTCATAATTACATTTTGTAATTTGTTTGGTACAAGTTAAAGACTGATCAAAAATTTTTAGAACAAACTTGAAAGTTTCTAAAAATTTGTATCGGAATTCAATCAAAATTACCAGAAGAAATTTAATAGTCCCAGGAATTGTTGATCCTCTGATATTTGAACCATCATTCCAAAATACAAATATGGCGACTTCGATTCCGTTGATGGTTTAACTAACTTGACATTTTGGATTTTTCTCGAATTATGAATATGATTTGCTCATAGGGAAATGTGGCACAACGTTGTTGTTGGTGAAGAAATGCAAGAAGCTGTAAGAACCCATCATTAAGAAGGCCAGCGTGCACCAGAAGAAGAAGAAGAACGCAACCAGGCTATTAAATGATACGGAAGTATTGGTTACTTTCATCCAACTCCAAGAAATATAAAACTTTAGCGTTACCATAAATGTTACAACAAATTTCCGAATATCGTGTTTTACGATATCAGATAAAAGAAAATTACCCAAAATTTCTCCCGGTTTATTACACCTCATTATTGATAAATTTTATCATTCTTGCAACAACAATTCATTTGAAATGTTCAAAAAATACATTTTTATTGTTACTTGAAATGTGACATCTGTGATAATTAATGATGCATATGCAAATGATGAAATCTTGTTCAATTGACATCGTTGCCGATTGCTCAATTGTTGTTAATGCTTGATCATCTTGTCCGATTGACTTCGATCACTTATCTCGACTTAATTTGCCTACGCACACATCGACGATAAACAATCACATCTTTGTTGTTGTTGTTGTTGCATGCAGAGGAATCGACAATAGAAAGTGATTCTTAATGATTCCGAAGAATAAGTGCGATAAAGAGGAGGTACACGCAATCGATGCGTTTGAGGCTCGATACGTCAAAGATTTAGAGTCTAAACTATGAGTCTGCAAGACGAAATAAGATATTGGGAAAGGAGTCGATGATGAAGAAGAAGATGGACGAAAAGAAGAGGACTCGTTATGAAATGAATGGATTGCTTATAAATAGCGGCGAAATTGTTGATCATCCGCAGATTACGAACGAATTTTATCGTGTATACTCATATGTTATCTAATACTCATTAGTATTTTGTAATTTTGGAGTC
>JARJDZ010007780.1:0-31093 GCA_030264555.1 Aleochara sp. GC000083
CGTTCGGGCTGGGTATCATATGCGGGCCCATATTGGGGCCCATTGGAGGTCCGTTCATTTGCGGCGGGCCATTCATGCGTGGAGGTCCATTCATCATCATGCCATGTCCATGCATGTTCACCATTGGTGGTCCTCCTAAAGCACAGCGAATATGTACTTATAAATTTGTTTATGAGTGTTATAGCTTACCCATTGGACGGCACATATTCATATTATTCATGCCCATGGGCATGTTGGGAGCCATGCCCATTGGGTTGGGATTTCGCACCATGCTCATGCTCAGACTGCTTGGGCAGTCATCGAAAGGGTTTGATGCCACAATTGTGTCACCATATCCCGATAGTGGTGGTGGTAGAAGGTCCTGGACGTTCGTCGGAGGCTGCTGGATGTTTGTCTGGCCATTTTTCCGCCGTTTCTTCGGATTCGAGACGCCGCTCGTGATTTCGGAACCAGCCGAATTTGGTACGTTCAATCTGTATGGTGGCATGTGATTCATTTCAGCTGTTGATGGACGCGCTCTCACAATAATTGCCCGTCATTTTTCGCCCCAGACCTTTTATCGCGCGGGCTTCTGCTGAAGGCATGAAACATTAGTTCATTGATTAGCAATATGATAAAATAGTTACCAAGTTCAGCTGATGCATCTGCAGCACCAGAGCCAACAATTGATGTGGACCTGATGCGGAAAACTTCTTCGGCTTCGCACAAATGCACAAATCGACGAATAATTAATACACCAATGTATAATTATATCACCGACGGCACCTGTAGCCTCTGATTACCGATGTAAACATCATCATAAACAATAGTGGAGAAATTCGTGCAAGAAGTATGGAGGGTGAGCAGAACGCAAGGAATGAAAGTCGCCGATGGAAATTGTAGAGGTAAATGTTGTTTCGTTGCTGGAAAAATAGCAAAGATGATAAATGTAGAGAAGATTGAACTGAAGGAGGTGAGAAATAGCTCAAACTTACAGCTTACAGGAACATCAACTACAACACTAGAAAAGACGTTCATTGCTAGAGGGCTCCCATTCAACGAAAACTAATCGATGACAAATTGCGACGTCAGCGCCCCCAGTGGATGTTGCCAAATATTTTTATCAAATAATATTTGTTATCAAAAATAATATTTACCAATAAACTAATGAGTCAGATAATTGTATGAAACGCAATTTTTAAGAATATATCACATAAGTGGTATTTATCATCAGCAAGTTATCAATTGCACACACTAGCAATTGATAATAAAGAAGCATATTTTGTTTGTAGAGATAATAGAAATGCCTGATTTATTTGCTTGTAAAGCAGCATGTGATTTAATAATAAATTAATCAGTGATTTCATGAAAACTTTCCTCGCGCGAAGCGAGCGTAGTGTTTGTCACCAGCCGCTGGCTGCCTGTCAATACGAGGGACGTAACGGATAATGTCACGCACACCCTCACAGCAAACAGCCATCATTTGCATATGAATCGCCTTCACCGTGAACGGCGCAACGGCATTTCGATGTGGAAAGATTGGTGAATTGCAGTGATAAGACACGCGTGTGAGTGCGATCGTTCACCAAGGTTCGCAAAAGTAAAGTTCGGCTCGAAATTCGTGCCCGCGGATTGAGCGGATTCACGCACACACACATTCGCGCACATACACACGTCGCAAATCGCGCCTCGTTGTTGCTGGAGCCGTTTGTGCACCGATCGTTGATTCTTTGGCGCAATTCGCACCGATTTGCGAACCGAAGAACGCTATCAGCGAGTGGAGCGTGTGCCGGGCGTTTTATCAGAGCGGCGCGGTGCGAATTTCGGTGGGAATCGGGCGCGTGCCCTGCTGCCCCCTTGCGCGCTCCATAGTCCGTCCGTCCGCTCGCATGGTGGACGCACGCAGCATCGCGAAAACGAGGTGATCGAATTCGGGCTGTCGCAGTGAGTGCAACGTACCGCCACGGGGACGACGCGAACGCAATGAAAATGGAGTGGACGCCGCAACAGGACGGTCTGCGCGAGATCTTAACCTTGCTGAAGGAGTCGCAATCGCCGGACACCGCCACCCAGCAAGCCGTCCAGCAGGTATAACCATTCGTTTTTCGCCTTTTGTGTGTGCGCATTTTTGCTAACGCATCTCCACCCGCAGAAGCTGGAGCTGCTGAACAAGTACCCGGACTTCAACAGCTACCTGATGTTCGTGCTGACGAAGATGGTCGGCGAAGATGAGCCGACGCGCTCGCTGAGCGGGCTCATCCTCAAGAACAATATGAAGTCACATTATGGCAACCTGGTGCCGAACGTGACCACGTTCATCAAGCAGGAGTGCCTGCAGGCGATCGGCGACCCCTCGCCGCTGATCCGCGCCACCATCGGCATCCTCATCACGACGATCGCCATCAAGGGCGAGCTGAGCTCGTGGCCGGAGCTGCTGCCTGCGCTCTGCAACATGCTTGACTCGCAGGACTACAACGTGTGCGAAGGCGCCTTCGGGGCGCTGCACAAGATCTGCGAGGATTCCGCCGAGGCGCTCGACGCCGACTCGGCCGGCCGCCCTCTCAACATTCTCATACCGAAATTTCTGCAGTTTTTCACGCATTCGAGTAGCAAAATACGTTCGTATGCCATTGGATGTGTGAATCAGTTCATTATCCATCGATCCCAAGCGCTGATGGAGCACATCGACCTGTTTCTTACGGTGAGTTGACTGGCCATATTTGCGTGACATAACCTCACTTCGGTGTGTTGCTTGCAGAATCTGTTTCATGTGGCTACCGATGATGATCCGGAGGTGCGCAAGAACGTTTGCAAGGCGCTGGTGATGCTGTTGGAAGTGCGGATGGATCGACTAGTGCCAAATATGAATGAGATCATTGAGTATATGCTGGTGCGAACTCAGGATCCAGATGAGGGTGTTGCTCTTGAAGCCTGTGAGTTTTGGTTGTCTCTGGCTGAACAGCCTATTTGTCGTGAGGTTCTTCATGGGCATCTCAGCAGGCTTATACCTATTCTGGTCCGTGGGATGAAATACTCCGAAATCGATATAATTTTGCTCAAGGTATGTGACTTCAGTTATATCTAAACGCCATTTTGGTTGCCTATATTGTTTTGGGGTTTAAATTGCATTTTTAATGGGTTTTCGTCGCAGGGTGACATTGAAGAAGATGAATCCGTGCCGGACAAGGAGGAGGATATCCGGCCGCGATTCCACAAATCCAAAACGCACACGATCAAAGCAGCGAATAACTGCAATACGGCCGAAAACGGTACAGCCGAGCTGGCCGACGACGACGACGAGGACTATGATGAAGGCGACGATGATAGCTCGCTGACCGAATGGAATCTGCGGAAATGCAGCGCCGCGGCTCTGGACGTGCTGGCGAACGTGTTCAACGAGGACCTCCTGCCGATCCTCATTCCGATCCTGAAGGAGACGCTCTTCCATCCCGAGTGGGAGATCAAGGAGTCCGGCATCCTGGCGCTCGGCGCCATCGCCGAGGGCTGCATGTCGGGCATGCTCAGCCATCTGCCCGAGCTGATCCCCTTCCTCATCAACAGTCTGAACGACAACAAGGCGCTGGTGCGCGCGATCACCTGCTGGACGCTGTCGCGCTACTCCCATTGGGTGGTGACGCAGCCGCACGACGCGTACCTGAAGCCGCTGATGACGGAGCTGCTGCGCCGCATCCTCGACAGCAACAAGCGCGTGCAGGAGGCGGCGTGCTCGGCGTTCGCCACGCTCGAAGAGGAGGCGTGCACCGAGCTCGTGCCCTACCTCGGCTTCATTCTCGAGACGCTCGTCTTCGCCTTCACCAAGTACCAGCACAAGAACCTCCTCATTCTCTACGACGCGATCGGCACTCTTGCCGACTCGGTCGGCCACCACCTCAACAAACCCGACTACATCAACATGCTGATGCCGCCGCTCATCCAAAAGTGGAATATTCTCAAAGATGAGAACAAGGATTTGTTCCCGTTATTGGAGTGTCTCTCGAGCGTTGCCACAGCACTCCAATCCGGGTTCCTCCCATACTGTGAACCCGTGTATCGACGATGCGTCTCTCTAGTCCAGCAGACGCTCTGTCAGCACATGGCAAATACGCAGAATCCGGATGCGTTCGATCCTCCGGACAAGGACTTCGTCATCGTCGCCTTGGATCTACTTTCCGGGCTAGCTGAAGGTCTCAATGGGCATATTGAAAAGCTCGTCGTCAACAGCAACATCATGGAGTTGCTGCACCATTGCATGCAGGATCCGATGGCTGAAGTGCGGCAGTCTTCGTTCGCACTTTTGGGCGATCTGACGAAGGCGTGCTTCCAGCATGTGCGCCCCTGCATCCCCGATTTTCTGCCCATTCTCGGACAGAACCTCAACCCGGAGCACATCTCCGTGTGCAACAACGCTACTTGGGCAATTGGTGAAATAAGTATTAAACTTGGTATGTATCAACAACTTTTACCAATTTGTCATTCTATGTTTGCTAATTTGACTCGTTTTTTCTATCGTTTTGTAGGTGAAGACACCAGACCTTATATACCGCTAGTTTTAGAACAATTAATTCACATAATCAATAGGCCAAATACAACAAAAACGCTCCTAGAAAATACAGGTATGTGGTTGCTTTGTGGTCATTTCAATGCATGCTTTTTCCTCTCCCAGGCAGCAAGCAGTTCTCTTGGTTTTTTAGTGCCGACACCCACCTCTACGTACGTGCGACTAACAACTCTCAATTATTAGTTCTAGCTTAACTTGTCTCTTTGACTTTGTTCACATTAACGGCGACCGCCATAGCATTATTATTACTCGTTAATGATTTTGATTTTTCAGGTATCTATCGTAACAAACTAACCACAATTACCGCCCCCCGATTTGTGTGTCTCGTTGTGTTCGATTGCTCGAATTATCGTGTCGATAGACATACTATGGTGTTGATTTACATTGCTTCTTATTGTTCATACATCACTAACAACAAGCAGCTTTATTTGATTGGTTCAATCATCATAACATTTCGAATAGTTGCTCTGCCAAACATTTCACATATTCTGCATTTGAATGTAATGCAAACATTTGTTAAAGTTGATTTGTTTGGCATATCCAAGTATTCAAAATGATACTAAAATTGCTGATGATGGTGCAACAATGATGACCAACTGATTGTGATTGCATATGCATCAATCAGATGGCTATCATTCAATGATTATGTGAATGTTATCAGCTGATTTCTAGAGTTTTGTTTACAAATTACAGCTCCTCATTTTATCTAGTGCACGAAGTTTGATAAAAAAGGAATCTTGATTTCTCTATACTAACACGCAGTTTTCGTTGTATCGTTTGATTTGTTTTCTGTGTGATTCACGAGACATGCGTCACAAGCACTCACTTCCATTTGCGGCCAAGACGACGATATTCGAATTACTCTCCGAGTTCCTTTTTTATCAATATTCGGCGACGCACGCCAAGGAAGCAGCCCGACTAATCGATTACTAATCACTTCTTCGATTGCTGCTACATGTATAGGATTAATGCTTATATTTACGATTCTTATGATATAATTACTTGCCAAATATGGGTTTGTTGAGTTGTAATTGAGTTGAGTTGTTTTGTTTGTTTTTTCTGTTCTCGGTGGTTCACACTCTCTCTATAGCCATAACAATCGGTCGCCTTGGTTTTGTCTGCCCACATGAAGTCGCGCCTGTGTTACAACAGTTTGTCCGCCAGTGGTGTGTAAAACCCTCTATTTTTATTCTTATTTTTGACTTCTCAATTAATTGATTCATCGATTTCTATACAAATCTAGCTGAGTTCGTTGTCGCCGAACAGAATCACATACATATGCTGACCGAACGAAAACCGAAAATTGATCAAAGACAAAAAAAAACATTGGAAATTTCGCAAAAAGAGCGTGCCTTAGAAGCCATCAAGCCGAGAGGTGTTGTAAATTGAGTCAAATCACCTCAGATCCGTGCATATTTGCTGCTAATTTGATTCCAACGATTTGATTGAGTTCATACATAGTTTTGATTGCAAACCGATTACGTTTCTCAATCTCACATTAATTGATTACTTGCAAATCTTGTGGTGTAATTGATTGACACGTTGGTTTTTGATTTTATGTAGGAAAACGTTTTTCTTTTTGCAAAAGCTATATTCGTACCATGTGCAATTTGATGTGATGTGATTAATTTCATTTGTTCCATTTCGATGAGTCTACTAATGCGTTGCCAAAATTCAGAGTGTCGCGTTCCAAATTTGCAAATTTTCTCAACTCTTTGAATTACGTCCCAGCGTGCGGACCCAACGAGCGCTTTACTAATCGTTGTTTTCGACGTTTACAGGTGCATATCGTTGCGCAACATTCGCGACAACGAGGAGAAGGATAGCGCCTTTCGAGGTATGTGCCACATGATCACCGTCAATCCGGGTGGCGTAGTCGCCGATTTCATCTTTTTCTGCGACGCGGTCGCTTCGTGGAGCACGCCGAAGGACGACCTGAAGGAAACCTTCATCAAGGTACCAATCGCCAACAATCCGTTCACTTCATTACATCATTACATGCTCGAATTCAAAATGGCGGCCGTACGTCCATCTTGTCCTTGGACAGGATTATCCGCCATTTTGAAATCTGATGTCTGATAGTTGTCAAATACTAATTCGTGTTGTTTTGTAGATTTTGCACACGTTTAAGACGCAAGTTGGTGAAGAGAATTGGAAACGCTTCACGGACCAGTTCCCGCCGCAGCTGAGCGAACGCCTTGCCACTTTGTACGGACTATGAAGTGACAACAAGTACGTTTAATTTACATACTCTATTTCCGTCCACGGACTTGTAAGTACAGACGCGTTATGGCAATCTTCTTGCAGATATCTTTGGGGGCACTTTTTTGCAACTTCGTTCCAGGGAGGGGTGTATCATTTGTCGTCAACGCGTGCGCCCCCCGTCAGCGGCAGCACCGTTCGTTCGGGGAGCGGCCATCAGCGTGCGCAGTCGGTGCGCGCGCGCTCATCTCGACGACCTCAGCTCGTACTCAAGCAAACAATTGTTCAATTCGCTTTCCTTTCCGCGTAACGAGGACTACACAAGAAATGCGCGGACGGCTCACGTGAGCGTCCCGCGTCACGCAGGGTTGGGGGGTTGGGTGGGCTTATTTCCGGGGGCCGCGTTTTGCAATAGCGTCGTCGCGATTTGTTCGGGGGTCACTTTTTAACCGATAAGACTGAGTATGAGGGATGCGCGTTTTTATGATGGGTTTCATTTTTTCCGTCTTTCTTTATTTTTTTTTTTTATGTTTATTCGGCCGAGCTTTTTTAGAATGGACGTATACAACTTCAATTGGCTTTATCGATTTTGTAGACTATTGTTTTTTACCGAAGGTGATTTTAATGCGGACATTATTTTTAGCGAACGCAGAGAAAAGTAGTGCGGACACGTACAAGTAGTGAAATTGAATTTGCAAAAAAGTCGTAGTTGCATAATATGTACGTTTCTAGTTGTAAGTAATTATTGACAGCATGATTGCGCACTCCTGCGCATGCGCCCTGTATTATTGTACCCCGGATGCAACAATGATACAACTAAACAAACGATCCTACCTACTTAAGAGGACTTCTGACTCCTTTATTCCTACGAATGATACTTGATACCTTTGATATCCTGTTGTACACACTCCCTCCAAATGAATGGTTATTTCAATGACTGCAGATGATTTTCGCGAATAATTCTGAAGCCAACACTCACTCAGTGGCCTAATCTAGAAGCGAACGCAAACCAAGCAAACCGTAAATCAACAAGAAGATGGTGTGAATGTGTTTAGCCAATTTACAATTATTAGATACTTTTCATTATGTGATAAATTTAAACTAATGAAACGTTTTTGTGATATGTACGTCGCGTGTGTGATTAGAAGATATATATCCGTATGTATATATATATATAAATATCAAAGATGAAGCAAAAAGACTTAACGCGTTTTTATGATGTGTTTGAACTACGTGTATTATTTGTTGAATAATGTAATGCAGTATATTGACACTTAAATCTAGAGGATAGTCCCATGATACAATTGATGTACAAAACGAATCAGCAGCAATGATTTACTCAATCGTAGAAGAAGAAATATTTCAGTATATTCTAACTAAGCGTAACTAATTTATTATTTTGTTTTGTTTTTGCGTATTGTTATCAGTAACAATGTAGAGCTGTGTGTTGTTTTCTTTTTCTACGTTTTATTGTCGACGAATCAGTTGCATTGATGTACCATAGAAAATGTTGTCCTTATTCGTGTAAAATACCCTTTGCAATTGATGACGGCCATTCGGACTGATGACACAAATGCGACAGAAGCTCGTTGTAATATCGTAGTAGTGTAAAGAAAATTGTTGCTAGTTATTTATCTAAAAAGTAATTGAGAGATTCGAGTGGAAATCTTCAACTCAGTTGGATGTAGTTTTATAGATGCAATACTTTTGTGACGTCATCATTCGTCTAAAACCTAAATCAGATTCTATAGTTGTAATGTACACTAATTGCGTGTGAATCCAAAAAAATGAATGTGTGTGAATGAGACACGTGCGCGAGAAAAATACTTTTAATCAGTTAGGGCGAAAGCACTGAAAGAGTGATATAATAAGTGGATCGAAACGGTTCAATCCAAGTACGATTACTACAGAAGTCTTCAAATTCCTTTACAACACTCCATTCCTTAAACAATTGCACGAAGATGAAGCGAAATTGCATTCGGAAGATCGACCAGATTCGGAAATGATGTTGTGGTCTTCAACCAAATTCACTTCGTTGCAATTCCTTTCTTATAAACATAGTAACATACATGTAAACCTAGTTTTATAAATGAAAATAGTTGGCATTCGAAAAAAATGCAACAGACAGAGAAGAGTAGCTAAAAAGTCAAGTGTTTGAGACAGTAAAATGCCAAGCGAGAATAAACGCTAATTTCGTAGGGGTTTTAAATTGCGAAAGCACTGTAAGCAATTCAATGAAGAAAGATGTCAAAACGATGATTTGAATTTATGTGTGGGATTAAGCGAATCTGTTGTATTGTACTTTTGTTTTCGTTAATTTCGAGATATGTATACACACGACTAATTGTTATTTAAGGACAGTGAAAACGGGAATGACGTTTTTTGTTCCTCGCATTAGATGATACATGCATAGATGAAAGAAGCGAATGGTTTCAACGCATGACATCTAAACGCTTGTTGCGTACGACTTTAGTTTAGTTACTTGTTTTTATCTACGTAGAAATAATTATGCTTTCGATCATGATTGACTTCCGCTTTCTATCAATCATATTATTGACGCATCGACTAACTTGGTTACCAAATTGTTGTCAACATTGTGTTTCTCAGATATTGTAGCGCTTAATTGTACCCAGACATTAACGTAAAACCGGAGCGGAACCGTCTCTGGTGAACATTTCTTATATTTTTGCTAATTGTCTAATAACTAATTGAATTTTATTTGAAACACCTCGTGTCATTTGATGTAATTAAACCAACTCCGAATTAACCACCTCATTGTTATTACATGTATGACAAGTTCATGTGCCATCACCATTTTGTTATCGAATTTGAATCAGTATGTTGTCTGGGTTGCCTACGACGCAATGATATCAAATTGTCATTCCTTTCGAATTGAATAAACAAATTCTGATTGCAACTCGTCATTTCCGTCTCTTTGTTCTTCGAAGTGCCTTCTGGCCCATCAATGCGCATCGCGTTAATTCACGGCATGACAGAGGAGCGTTCTGAAAAGTGGCGAGCGAAAGGCGAGAGAGAGGCGCTCTGTTCGATCATTGAATGCATTGAAAGTGCGTTTTGTGAGATGCGAGCTGAAAGGAATACGGCGCGCGAAGGCTGGAGAGGACCACCCTGGTCGCGCGCGCTCGCCGAACACTTTTATAGATGTTTTCATTTCGATGTCCCCGCAAACAACAATCAGCCGCGCGACCGGCGCAGAGCTAATAGCCGGGCGCGATTTTCGATGGTCCACGCTGATACCAGGAGGAGGAATCGGAAGCGCGCCGCATTAATTCCGAAAATGGGGACCAAACCATTCTGTCCGAGAAGTTTCCCACATTCTCGGAAGATCAATTCGATGGACAATGGGGAGACGCTTTGGTCGTCGCACAAATGTGTGACCACCCTGAAGTTGACGGCCCCGGGAACTGCCGGGTGCGAAAAACGTTAGAGATGTTTCTATCAATTTCGTCCAAGGTGGACGCATTTTCAGGTCGCGTAATGAATTGCGGATAATCTCGCTGTGGAGGGTTTCGCATGAAATCGCTTTCGGAGAGAGGCAGCAGCAGGTAGAAACAAATACTTTGTCGTGCAGTCGTTTTGCGGCGAGGCCCCTCAAGAAGTGACAAGAAGTGTAAGTAATGTAATTTGGAGAATTTACATTCTAAGCGGGCGCGTGTGTGGTCCTCCTTCGGCCGGCATCGCCAGCGATCGCCCGCCGTTGCGTGCTCGCTGGCAGCGCTGCACCACGCGGCCCGGTGGGGCCCTCTCTCATACGTCGCTGCTGCTGGTGCACGTTGGGCGACATTCGTGTCGGCCGCAAGAGAGACGCGCCGCCGCGCCGAGAAGGCCAGCAACAACACAGCCAGCGGTAGTATTCGCTGAGCCGCGCAGCCGTGCGCCGAACTCGCTGAGCCGCATTCGCTCTCCCGGCGCCCGCGCGCTTCCACACACATTTCGCATTCGCATTGCGTGTTGTTTGCATGCGCCCTGTGTGTGCTCTCAGCTGCATCCTAGCATCCGACGCTCCATTCCGGCGAACGTGCGCAATGTGCGTTTGACTGCTGCACGTTGCCATCGACGGTGCGTGTCGGATCTTCGGCGGAAATTCGGTGCCGTGCTGGGCGGACATTGTTGAGTGCACTACGTCTGCGTTTAGAAAGTGCTCGCCGTCGTCGTCCGGTGTGGGGTGCTGCAGGCTTCTCCGGAGCGTTGCAGTGCGTGCGCTCTGGTGTCGGTCTTGTGCCGTTTCTGTGTGGTGCTTCTGGCGACACCGCTCATCATCGTCACGGGCCTCCGCATGTGATTGAATCCACGAGCCGTCACGTCTCGGGTTTGACGAGCTGGGGGAATCGACGGCAGCGACGTCGTCGTCGTCGATGAAGATGTCACGGACGTGCAGCTCCGTTCGAAGCGACCTGCTGATAGATTGCTGTCGCGGCCGATGCTGCTGAACAACAACAATAACAACGCGGACGGAAGCGACAAGATTGAGACTAGATTCTAATGGTTACCCTCCAAGGTGGATAGCGTCTACGAGGATCGGCGGGCCACCAGGTTAGAGGGATGGCCACTGCCGCCGCCGCTGCCGGCACGACGACGTCCTCACCGGACCTCCTCCAGGTCGACGTCGAACGTCACAAGTCCGATTTGTATACGCGTCCCGGCTGGGTTGACGCGTCCATTGCTCTGGAGCAAATTGATCAGGTACGTTTCACTTCCTCCAGGATGTTCACCACTTCCTGGGGAACCTTCTCTTTCGCCTAAAAGAAAAAAATCGCATTAGAGCCAGTTTAAAAGCCAACACGTGGTGGTTTTCTACGTGTATGTTATTTCGAGAACTTCACAGTTCTTCTCCGTAGCTCTCCTCTTGCACGCAACGTGCGTACGTGCGGAATTCAAAGGAGAAGAGTCTCCACTCCCTAATTGTTTCACTCGGTGCGTTTCCGCACACGGCATTCTGGTGCGCTTCCCCTGCGGCAGCCAGCAGATCGTGTCGGCCGCTCAAGACGAAATCATGTGGTACACATATCATTCCGTATCCACTGCTGCATGCACACATGCAGGCCGCATGCATCAAATCCGTGAAATGTATACACAGACCGCCGCCGCTGCCGTCGTCCTCGTCGTCGTGGAGCGCGGGCGCGCGCGCGCAGGCAACATACAAAGATAAGTCGCTCTGGTGAGCGATGTTCCGTATTACGCTATCCTTGGCGCGGACCACCGGCATCGCCGCGTGTGTGGTCCCCCATACCTAGGCCAGGCTGCAGCCGCGCGCTCGCTCGTTCGCCTCCTCCTCGTCGCCGTCTTCGTCGGCGCGCCGCGGCCGAGGAGATTACCTGGTGCGTCTCTCTTGCGCCGCCGGCGCGCGCTCCTCTTCGGCGCGCCCCATCTCGCTCCGGCCGCCGTCTTGGCCGTCGTCGGCGTGCATCCGCTCGTCCTCCTCGTCGACGTGACGCTCCGTCGCAGTCGTTTCCATGCGCCTCCACGCCGCATGCATGCATATAGGCTTTGTTTATTGCAGCCTCTTTACGTGTTTCGCCGGCATTTCTCTCCAACGCGCGCTGGTGACTCAGCCAATCGCCTCGCGCGCGCTCTTTCTCCTCTCTGCTTTGCCTCGTCTTCAGCGGCGTCCTCTTCGTCGTCGGCGTCGGTTTGCTGGGTGAGCACGTTGTGTAAGCAATGCCCGTCTCATCATGCCCCATGCAATTCTGTTGCGCTTTGCGTTCGTTCGGTATTCTTCTTCTTCATCGTCGACGTCGTCGTCGTCGGTGACGCCGGCCGTGGATGCGTGTGTGGGGTGGAAGATCACATCCGACACGCCGGGCTTTAGGAAAGGAAATCGACACAATGATATGAAGCATTCAAACATAGCGGCAACAATCAAAAATAATCTTACTCATTTCAATTTCCAATTAGCACTTCACTCCATCATCAGCACTAATGACGTTTGATATCTTCAAATTCTGCAAATGGAGGAATAATTAATAAACAGTAATTAACAAACAAATGCGCATGCTCGTTTCCCAGAGCAACCAAACAAAACAAACAAACAAACAATTGCCGTACGATACGATGCGATGCGAAGCGAAGGCAAAAAAAGCAAACGTAAATCGGTTGCAATAAACTTCTTCTCCTGAATAATTTTAAGCACATTATATGAATGCTTATAATACGGCATTGCGACCTTGAATGTTTTACGACATAACGTATACCTAATCTTTACGAGACCACCAAAGAATGAAGACAAGGACGACGGCGAAGACGGAGCGCACACAATATGGCAGCAGCCGCGAAGAGGGCCCCAGCAGCACCAGCACCAGCAGAAGCACACGCTGAGGAAACGAAGCATAATGAAAATAAAACGTAAACAGAAAGGGTACCGCATAACACATAACATGCTGCGGGGATAAAGATGCGCGCACTCGGCGTGCACAGATCTTGCGAAATTACAAAGGGGCCATCGCGAACGCGCCGTACGAATTACTTAATAAATTGCCATCGCGAGCGCCCCCCATAACGTGTACAAAACAATTACCTGCTGTTTGCCTAGCCCGTGCATGCGAGATGTGCACGCAGTTCAAAGGTTTCCGTTTCTTCTGCGCCTCGCTTTACATTCATCTACAAAGCGCACAACATTCTTGCACCGCACATGATACACTCATTAACGGCGAACGGTTTAATGTTCACTAGTGGTGCCCGTTATTTTAACAGATCTAGCCTCAATCAAAATTTTATGCGCATGCTCCCTGTGACATAAATATTATCCATGAATCGGTTGCACTTGAATTTCCAATTGAATTGAATTATGAATTGCACGAACGAACGACGTTGTTCAGCACTGCAATACGAAGAAAACATTTCAATAAATTAAATGAACCCATATCGAATTGGAATAGAGGGTGCCGTACTTACAATGGTGCGATGTGGGTTGCCTAAAGTTATAGTCAGTGTGACGAATTAATTCGTGTGGGAATATGAAGACGTTTCATTGCTTTCCAATGGGACGCGTTTGAGACAGCCGCTCGCTGGGTGCTCCATTTGATCTCTTTATGTCCGGTCATTTGCGGAATTGCTGCTTGATGTCATAATTTATTGACTCCTCTGTGCGCACCGGCCCGATGCGTGCAATGATGGAGCGATCGCTGCAATGCAGCAGGTAGAGAGAGTGTGGTGTGGTCGTGGAGGAATTTGAGAACGTTTGCCACACAGAACGAGAGAAAATCATGGGTATACCTCTGCTCACATTTCGGTTGAAATTCACTATTGTTGTGTCTCATGCGGGGTTTGTTCGCTCGGGTGCTGGGGGTTACCTCATCTGGCAGCTGGCATGTGCGTGTACCCCACACAGTCGGGTTTTACAATCCCTGATCCTTCCGAGAAGGACTGGACATCATCTGCTGGCAGCGTTATACAATACGGGCGCAATCAAAGGGCTGTATAGATTTCGAGCTTAGGCCTTTCGAAGTTAATTCGGCTGATTGTTCTTGCCTTTCGTGTCTGTTCGTATGCCGGTCGTAGAGCTGGCACATTGTAACTTGCCGGAAAAAAATCAGCGTGCAATGAGGTCTTCGTTCCATTTCATTTCACTTCGGCCACGGTACACATTTCGTTTGTGTGCATTCTCTCGAGAATGTGTATAGATTGAGGCCGAGCGGCGCACAAAACTCAAACTCGACGTCGCCGGCCGTCGTCTTGTGTGGTCTCGATGTGACGTCACCGCGCGTCTTGTGTGGTCCCCCATTTCATGTTGTTCGGGTGCGCTCGCCCGTGTGTTGTGTGCATGCGAGCGGCGTTCATTTGCGTGGCTTTGAGTGACGCACGCACACACACGGCACTGGTGTCGCTGTGCGCGCACCACTCGCCAATGCATACAATTGGACTTGGATTTGTCGCTGCAATTGTTGAATTCAATTTTTGTTTTTTTTTGTGTTTGCAATAGGGAAAGGCGATCGGCGACCGAGGTGTGCTATGGATCCGCGCGCGCCTCCAGCGCCAGCTGCGCTCGCTGGGCGACTTCCTCGACGCGCACGCCGGCAAGGTCCTCTTCGTCGCGCTGCTCGTCGTCGCGACGTTCTGCGTCGGCCTGAAGAGCACCACGTTCCACACGCGCATCGAGCAGCTGTGGGCTGAGCCGGTCGTCGTCGAGGATGGCGCGCCGCCGCCGCCCTCCGACATCCTCGCCACGCACCAGATGCTCGTCCAGACGGCGGTCGACCCCGACGCCAGCCTCCTCCATCCGAACGGCCTCCTCGAGCATCTGGCGATGGTGCGCAAGGCGGCGCAGGTGACGATCACCATGTTCGACATCACGTGGCGGCTGAAGGATATCTGCAAGTCGCCGAGCGTGCCCAACTTCGACATGCACTACATCGATCAGATGTTCGAGAATATGCTGCCGTGCTCGTTCGTCACGCCGCTCGACTGCTTCTGGGAGGGCTCCAAGCTCCTCGGTCCGGATTATCCTGTCCACATACCGTAAGTATACTAATCGCTAAAAACATACAACAAAATGGACGATCTTCAAATGCGTATACGTGGTGCTTACAGTTTCGGCATTGGCAACCATGTCAAATGGACGAATTTGAATCCGAAGCAGCTGGCGATGCACATCAAACAGAAGGAGGCGAACTTCGACTACCACTTCCTCGAGGATTACTTTCGCCGGGCGGGGATCACCTCCGCGTACCAAGAGAAGCCGTGCCTCAACCCCAAGGATCCGGACTGCCCGACGACAGCGCCCAATCGCAATTCTAGTCAGCCGGTGGACGTCGGCTCCGAACTCACGAGCGGCTGCTACGGCTTCGCCGCCAAATACATGCATTGGCCCGAAGATCTGATCGTTGGCGGCGTGCTCAAGAACAAGACTGGTCACATCAAGCAGGCGAAGGCGCTGCAAACTGTCATTCAGCTGATGGGCGAACACGAACTGTACGAATTCTATTTGGACTCCTACAAGGTCCATCATACCGGATGGAATCAGGATAAGGCTGCATCTGTTCTGCGAACTTGGCAGCTACGATTCGCACAGGTAATTTAACCTAAAAATTGATTGCGAATTATTAATCTATATGTAGGCAACCCAACACATACATAACGTACAACGTTGCCACGATCTAAAATGTAAAGTGTTTTCTTTTCGATTGAAAAACATTACTTTTTCATCAACTTGCATCGTTGAATGTTTGGTTGTCTATAACAAAACATCAGTAAACTAATATTACCTACATTTATCTCCAGGAAGTGCAACACCTGATGAAGAACAACGCATCCGGCTCCTACCTATTCAACACATTCTCGACCGCAACGTTGAATCGCGGTCTGGCTGAACACTCGCAGATCGACTTCATCAAACTTGGGGCCGTGCTCGCGATCGCCGTCTTGTACGCGTGTGTGACCCATTCGAGTCTCGCTGGCGTATGCGTCGTGATCCTGGCGAGTGCGGCTGCAGCCGGTTTGGGCGTATGCAGTTTGCTGGGTCTGCCGATGAACATCCTGAGCACGCAAGTTCTGCCCTTCATAACCGTGGGGCTATCAATGCGCGACATGTTCCTGATGCTCGCGTCGCACAATCGCCACCTGGGGCCGCCGGAGCTGCTGCAGCAGACGGGCCCGCCGATCATCGCCACGGGCATCTGCCAGGGCAGCGCCTTCCTCATCGCCGCTTCGATCCCCGTTCCGGCGTTGCGCATCTTCTGCCTGCAAAGTTCGGTGCTGACTGTCTTCCAATATGCCGCCATTTTGTTCGTCCTTCCGACTCTGATCGCGCTGCACGTGCGCTGCAAAAAGGCGGCCGTTCCATGCTTCCGGCAGGAGAGTAAAAGCATGAATAATAATATTGAGCGGGTGAGTGATTGACATGCAATATGATTGTTAATTTTTTGGTTCATTAAGAAATCACAAGGATGGGCAACCAATTACACATGTGACGTCATTCAAAGACATCATTTGTTTGAATTGCAAAAATTAACAAAGCGATATTTGTACTTACAATAGTAGAGTTGTTACTAATTGTTGATTTTGCAGGATCATGAAGCAAATCTTCTGACATCGGAGTTCATCTGTCAACAGAAACGGAGTTTGTTAACGCTCGCCATCAACAAATACCTATCATTCTTTATCTTCAAGCCAGCGATGCGTGTGCTGCTCATCATCGCCTACGGCGGGTTGATCGTCTTCTGCGTGTTCAACGGTCTCAAAGTGGAGTTTGACGTGAAGCTCTCCAGTTTTCTGCCACGTAACACGCAGGAATATCGCTATCTGGAAGCACAGAATCGTTACTTTGGTTTCTACAACTTTTACCTGGTGACTACTGAACTGGAGTATCCACATAACCAGCCGATCCTCTACGAATACCACTCTTCGTTGACGCACGTGCCGAACGTACTGAAGGACTCCAACGGTGGTTTGAACAACAACGATTTCTGGCTGGCGAATTTCCGCGACTACTTGGACGACCTGCAGGTCGAATTCGACCTGAACCGACGACGCGGCTGCCTCACCATCGAGAAGTGGTTCGCGAACGCGACGGAGAAGGCGGTTCTCGCGTTCAAACTCCTCGCGCAGACCGGCATCGTCGAATTCCCCGTCGACAAGACGCAGATCTTCAGCAAGCGGCTCGTCAGCAACAAGATCATCGACCCGAACGGCTTCTACAACTACCTCTCGGTGTGGAGCAGCAACGACGAGATGTCCTACTCCAGCTCGCAGGCGAACCTCACGCCGAAGCCGTTCCAGTATTACACGTCGAAGGCGGAGTACGAACTGCGCATCCCGAAGTCGCAGCCGCTCGTCTACACGCAGATGCCGTTTTACCTGAAGAACCTGCGCACCACGTCGAAGATCATCGAGACGCTGCGCAAGATCCTCGCCGTCTCGGACAGCTTCAACGCGCGCGGCCTCAAGAACTACCCCGTCGGGCTGATCTTCGCCTACTACAACCAGTTCCTACTGCTCGATCGGCTACTCATCGTCCAGCTGGCCGTGACGCTCCTTGCGAGTGCGCTCCTCCTCAGCGCATTGGTGCACTGGCACAAACTCCTCTGTCCGATGCTCAGCATCGCTGGCACCGTGCTCGTCCTCTGCTTGCTGCACGTAAGTGCGCTGACGGCGACGATGGGCGCGCTGCATTTCGTCGTCGTGCTGCGCAACGTCGCGCTGCTCGTCTACGGCTTCCAGACGGCGATGGGCAGCCGCGAGCGCCGGCTGCGCATGGCGTTGGAGCGCTCCACGGAGACGATCCTCAAGGGTGATGTCGGCTTGCTGCTCTGCGTGGGCGTGCTGGCGCTCTCCAACTTCGAATTCATCCAGTGCCATATCTTCCGCACGCTCGCGCTCTCGTTGTGCGCGTCCGTCGGAAACGCGCTCGTCTTTTTCCCGCTGATGTTGGCGCTGATGGGGCCGCGCGGCGAGCTCCAGCATCTGGAGCACGCGGAGCGCATCTCGACGCCGCCGCCACCGCCGAAGATGCCGGCCGTGTCGGCGCGCGCCACCAGCGGCAGCAGCGCTGGCGGATACGTGAAAACTTCACGGCGAGGAGCGCCGTCGAAGGCGACGCGCGAACCCAGTCTGACGACGATCACCGAGGAGAGTTGCAATCAGAGCATCGTCGTCGAGCCGCAGGTGACGGTGGAGTACTCCTCGTCGCCGGAGTCGAGCGCCAGTGGTGGCGCTGCGTACACCACGAAGGTGACGGCCACGGCGAACATCAAGGTGGAGCTGGTGGCGCCCGTGTATCGCTCGAACAGTTGCCCCGGTGGCGATGGCAGTGGTGGGAAGTGCAAGGCGCATTCGACGCCTATGACCTCGACGACCACGTCCTCCACGTGTAGTTCCAATTCGTGCGCGAGTGCATGTACTAATAGCAACTCTGGTGCGCGCGGCAACAAGCACCGCAGATAGCAGCGCCGTCTCGCGGTGGACGTGTAGTGTAACTTAGTCGATTACTAGTTGATATTACCCATTTGTAATATAATTTGTGTATATTGCATATATGTATACCATTCATTTATTTATTCGCGCCGAGATGGATGAGAAGTATTCGCATAGGAATTATTTATGAAATCGTAGTTGTTTCATTTGTCTCGTTGTTTAAGCCAACTCAATAATAATTCAATTACCAATTTTTATAATAAATATTAATTCTGGTATAACCAGGTTGCGTTTTTCTTACTCTATTTATTCAATAATAGTTAGTTTACTTTTTTGGAAATATTATTCCTGATATAGGCAACCCATCATGCAATTCGAATTCGATATCATTTTCTAACTGTATCGTTGAATAAAAAACAATTCTTTGATTGTGTGCTCCTGTATAAACATTAGGAATATCTTAACAGTAGTACCGAAAAGCACCGTTTATCAGCGCTGTTGCCGAACAAACAGCTGATTTTACTTAATGAAATATTGGTAAAAGCGTACTAGGAATAGATCACATATTTTGCTAAAATTAGAAGTTGTACAATGCACTCAAATGGAAATTATCCTTAATTTGAACCTATCCTATGCAACTATTCTTCATAAACGTTTAGGTTACTTTAATTAATGACGTCACAATATTGTATAAACGTCAAAGTGACTTTTCTAGTACCAAAAAGCACCACTCTTCTAATGTCACTATTGTCGAACATACAGGATGTTAAAAAAATAATCCCACTTAGCAATTGTAATTACTGAGATTGTAGCAGCAATAAAACATACAATTTTTAATGATTTATCTTTAAATCTGATAGTTCTCGAGGTTCCTATTTCAAATTTCTATTGCAAATGTTGGATAACTATAATTATCGTGGGGGGGAGAATTCTCCCTCCATGATAATTATTATTCGTTAACCTTCAACGATATGTAACCTGATTGTTATTAATTAATAATAAATTGAAATTATGAAAATTTCTAGTAACGACAATATCAGCTTATGTTAGTAATTTATAGTTGTAATGTAGGCATCATCGTTTAAACTATTTTTTGCAGTTGTAAGTTGCTTGGCTTTTATCTACAAACTCAGAAAGTTTCGTTCGATTGACGCAAATTTTAAATAAAATCCCAATTGTTTGTTTCTGCAGTAACTGAAATCATTACACATTCAAACTTTAAGGATGATGTCATGGAAACCGCATTTTTTGTTTACGAATTTATCCAATGATTGCCATAGCAATAATGATGAATAACGATGAAATTGCTAATTTGTGCATATTTGCTAAGTCATTGCAGTACATTGAAAATTTATAATTTCTAGTACTTAACCTCAGAATACCAACAAAATAACAAAATTCTGTCTTTTTGCATTTAGAAACCCCATAAATATGATTTCTTCTAGCAACTTTTATCATTCTCGCAAAATGATATCAATCCGCACCTAATTACTTGAAAATACTTAACGAGTGTATTCGTTTTGTATACTACAATCGAAATTAATAGCTTCGAAAACTAACAACTAACAGTTAACGAAATAACACAGGAAGAGCGATGAAAGAGAAGCGTTGCACGGCGCAACAAAAAAAGCAAACAACGCATGATTATAAGTAATTCGCGTTTTTCCATGAAACCCGCTCGCACAACTCGGGTAGCGAAATTTGAGGTTTCGCCTTTTTACTTCGATTCGCTAACCGAATAAAACAATTTTTGCCTCCTACCAGCCAAACAGCATAATGACGTATCATTAATCAAATTCCAAACGGAAAGGCTGCAATTAACGGCCAGCGCGCAACAATAAGAAAATGTTTGCGCACAAAAGAGTGGGTACGCAACGCACACAGCGCGAGCGAAATTATAAACAATACAAAAAATGAATATAAAGAGCGGAGCGGGTGCTCTTCGCATTTCAGTGCTGCCGCACGTACGCAGAAGGCATTTACAATTTGTGTAATTGGCGGTTGCACATTTTGCCCTCAAAAAAACATTAAGATCTATTGTTTGTGATTTGTTAGTTGCGTACGAAACAATGTGTTTTTAATTGAGAAGTGCGTTAATTAAATGAGGAATTTGCACTCAAGTTTCCTGAGAGTTTTTTGCCATCTTCAATGAACTAAAGTAAATTATCAATCAATTGATTTGAAGGCGCACTTTTAACATTAATGAACTAATTTTTGATGTCTTAAGGTAAGAATTTACATAATCAAATTGCTAACTTTCAAGAAGTTTTTCCGAACATTAGAACATTTCTAAAATTAGTGTTTCTAATTGACTATTGACAATATTAAAAACTTCTTTATAAAGTGTTGCGAAATCTGAAATTATCAATATTTTGAAACAATCTTTCACATACTTTGAAAATTATTAAACAGTAGATGTAGAATTCTAATGAAATTGAATTATTAATGAGTTGATCTTAAGAATCAAGAAATTCGATAATTGCAAAAACTAGAAATTTGAAATTCATTTCATTAAAATGAATTAAATAGAAAGTTTTCTAAATTACATGACACATTTAGTAGGTTTCTCATTAACAACAATTTTTTTCGCATTTGAACAATCCAACCAACATAAACAACGGCCATTTTGCAATAACATCGCAAACTTTTCGAAGAAAACGTTATTACATAATGAACACATTTAAACATTAAAATACAATTTGTTAGTTGTTTGATTGATTATGTAAGTGCATGACAAGCAGGTTTTCATTCAATTTAACGCCGTGTATAATGGACTTGTAAGTATGTATCTATCAATTAAGGTTATCACCTTGAGATGGATTTTGTGCTGCCGCAAAAAAAAACGAATGATGAAACTTCTAAATATTAATGCCAGTCATTAACTCCACCGAGTCTTGAGAAGCGAAAAACGGAACGCATGAGCAACATTAATTTTGAATTTGCCTTGCATTGCAGATGATGGATGATGAAATAGTTAATTGTTTGCAATATTGTTGGAAGCGCACTGATTGTGAGGTTTGACTGGCATATTTATCATTGATTTGAATCATAATTAAAGTCGAGAGGAAATGTTACTAGTTGAAAAGCAACAACAACAATAACGATAATAATAATAATACTAATCAGAGTAATGTAGTATATAATTGAAATGATTCAAATTGGGTTTTTTGAAAGCTAGATGACTCAATGATATTAAAGTTGTATTTCGTTTCAGGGTTGCTGGTTGAATTCAAATTATTGAAGAGCAATTGCGGATTTCATCATCAAGATGACAACCATAAAAGAGTAAGATATCATTATTATCTGTAGTTATCCTATGATTGTGAATTTGCAGTATGCAATAATATGTCAATAACTTTCAAAAACAATTAGATTGTTTGAATTGGCATCTTTTTGTTTTCATAAATTGCAAAAAAAACAATTGAATTGTCATAAGTGAATATTCTTTTTGGAATCTTGCCTTATCTTTCGGTAAATTTTCATGATTAGACCCACAAAATTTTGTGAGTCTGATCATGAAAATTTTCCAAAAGACAAGAATCCTGGAAGAAGATTCACCTACAGCAATTCAGTTGTTCTTTTACAATTTATCAAAACAAAATGGTAGATGTATAAAACAAAATTATTGATTGAGAATCTAAATTCGGTTAAAAACGGTTTTCCAAAAGATTGTCCCCAATATGAACAAAGATAATGTGATTTAAGCTTATAACCAAAACTAAAGGTTCCTAAAATTCATGGATAACCATGATGAAAATTAATTTTCTCCCCTTTTACCTTCATCACCTTAAATCACCATAAATTTAAACAAATTTATCCCTTGATCCGAAAATTTGTCTTTTTTATGGTATTATCTCATCTATATGATCAAAATCGAATTTTTCCAACAGGTCCAACCAATTGGAATTCATCCTCCACGGGAAGATACAAACAGGTACGACACATTTTCCTCATCTCCTCCTTAGTTTTTCACTTATATCTCCTTCTGACATTCTTCAATTACAGTCGATACTCGCGGATTGAAACCTGAAACAACCCTCAATGAATACATCCGCGAAAAACTACACCATACCGGAACGAAGTTCATGTGTCGCGAAGGCGGATGCGGCGTTTGCGTCGTCGTCGTCAAGGCGAAAAATCCAGCAACGGGACGCATGGAAACCTTCGCCGTGAATTCCGTAAGTTCGAATTAAAAAACCCCTTCAAATCCTGTAATCATCTTCATTTCCAGTGTCTCGTCTCCATTATGTCCTGCTCCGGATGGGAGATCACCACCATCGAAGGCTTGGGCAGCCGCGCCGACGGCTACCACGACATCCAGCAGAAGATCGTCCAATTCAACGGCACCCAGTGCGGTTTCTGCACGCCGGGGATGGTCATGAACATGTACGCGTTGCAGCAAACCGGGAAGACAACGATGGCCGAAATTGAGAACTCGTTCGGAGGGAATATCTGCCGATGCACCGGCTACAGACCCATTCTCTCCGCGTTCAAGTCCATGGCTTCCGATAGTGATGAACGCATTTTGGGCATTGTACCCGACATTGAGGATTTGAAGCTCTGCAAGAAGGAGAACTGTGAGAAAACTTGCACGACTCCGTGCAGGAAGATTGAGACACCTTTGGTGTATGACTTCAATGAGGTGCATCACATTTCCGGGGAGCCCGAGAAGAAGAACTGGTTCAAGGTGACCTCGTTGAAGGAGGTTTTTGATATTTTCAGAGTGCAAGGGGAAAAGAGTTATAAATTGGTTGCTGGGAACACCGCCAAAGGTATGAATTAATCTATGACTCAAAATTTCCAAATTTCCATTGTAAAATTAAGGTTTTGGATGGTTCAAAATTAATATTTTACCTGTAGGTGTTTACTGGGATATGGATACCGCTGATTACTACATCGACATCAGAGATATTCCGGATTTACGCCTCTATTCGCAAGCCACCGATAAAATCCGTCTGGGTGGTAATTTCACACTCACCGATTTGATGGATGTCTTCACGAAGATCGCAGGAAACGATGATGGTTTCAAGCATCTTCTGCAATGCGTGGAGCACCTGGATATCGTCGCCCATGTTCCCATACGAAACGTAATTGATTGTTTAGTAAAATCTGAAAATTACAGTTTTAAATTTGCAGATTGGTACCGTTGCTGGTAATCTTACCATGAAACATGTGCATAATGAATTCCCCTCGGATATCTTCTTGTTGTTGGAGACAATCAACGCTAAAGTTGTCATTTGTAGGTATCATTTTCTAAGGCAGAATGAAATGTATCAAAAATTGTTTGAATGCAGATGATGGAGCTCGAATTGAAACAGTAACACCGCAACAATACCTTGCAACGAACATGAGGAAGAAGCTGATCGTTTGTATAGAAATCCCACCGTTGGATAGCAGCTACAAATTCGGGTCGTACAAGATAATGCCGAAATCGCAGAATGCCCACGCACACGTCAACGCCGGCTTCCTCTTCAAAATGAACGGAAATATTGTTGCTGATTGCAATATCGTCTTCGGATCCATAAATCCCGCCTTCATCCATGCCACTGAATCGGAAAAATATATTGTGGGCAAGGAGTTGTTCAACAACAATAACTTACAGGTGCTTTTCAATACGTTGAACAAAGAGTTAGTACCTGATTATATCGTTCCGGATCCGAAACCGGAATTTCGCAAACAACTCGCTATTGCGCTCATGTACAAGTTCATTTTGAGCATCGCACCCGAGAATCAAATCCCCAAGGAGTACAAAACCGGTGGGGAAAAGCTTCGACGTCCTGATGTCTCCAAAGGCGTCCAAGATTTCAAAACGAATAAGTCGATGTATCCCATTGGAGAGCCTGTCCTGAAACGGGAAGCCGTCGATCAAGCTTCCGGAGAAGCCAGATATGTTATGGATCTTCCGGATTTGCCGAATCAGACGTTTGCTGCTTTCGTCCTGGCGAAAGCCCCAGCTGGATCCGTCGTTCGGTCAATCAATCCTGCGGAAGCATTGGTACGTTATTAAATTATCATCAAATGAATGACATTAATTAGTAAATTTTAATACCTTGCAGAAACAAGATGGCGTCCTTGCATTCTACCAAGCATCCGACATTTTGGAAATTCCTGGTGGCATGAACACCTTCGTGAGACCTGGAGCGCCCTTCACCCTAGAAGACGAGATAGTCTTCATCCCCATAAACGGACGCGTCGAGTACTTTTTCCAGCCAGTTGGAATCGTCGTCGCGACGACGCAACGTGCAGCTGAACGGGCATCGGACCTGGTGAGCGTCGACTACGCCCTCGCTGCAAGGAGTCCTTTGTTGAATATCCGCGACGTCCTCAAGTACAACGCCACGGACCGCATCAAGCATGACACCTCGATTATGCCGAAAAAGCAAGGTAATGTTACAAAAGCTACGTTTAAAGTTGTCTAACCTGGAGGTGTTCAAGACCTCAATGTCCCGCATAAAACGAGCGGTCAGTACGATACCACTTGGCAGTACCATTACCACATGGAGACCCAGAGTGTGAACGTTGCCCCAGACGATGATGGCGGCTTCATCATCCACCCAGCATCGCAATGGATCGAAAGCGCCCAAACCGCAGTCTCCCGTGCTCTCAATATTCCATCCAACAAGCTGACGGTTTCCGTGAAGCGTGTTGGAGGTTCGTACGGCGCGAAGATTTCGCGTGGGAGTTGGTTAGCGTGTGCAGCGACCTTGGCGTCGATGAAGCTGAGAAGACCCGTTAAAATGTGGTTACCCTTTCATATCAATATGAATATGATGGGGAAACGTAATCCCACGTCCATGGATTACGAGGCTGGATGTGATGCCAACGGGAAGCTGGGCTACGTCACGGTGAAGGTCTATTCGGATGTGGGGTTGCATCCGAATGAGTCGTCCAAGGAGCCGTTGCTTGATTTGTTCTTGAACACTTATGTGGACGATCCTATCCAATTGGATTACAGCTATGTGTATACGGATAACCATACGGCGCTGTGGACACGCTCCCCAGGTAGCACCGACGGCGTGGCGATGATTGAATCCATCCTGGAGGAATTGGCGATTAAGTTGGGTAAAGATCCGGTCGATTTGAAGCTCGCAAATTTGGACACGACGAAGCATCCCCTGCTGGGGAAGCTGATGCAGGAGTTTCTCACATGGTCCGATTATCGTTCACGACGGGCTGAAATTGAAACATTCAATAAAGTGAGTAATTACGTTTATTAATTTCATACCCTTTGATATCAAAACACATCAAATCACATTTTAATCACATCACAAGAATCACAATCACAACAAATCCAAGAAACAGATGAAGAATCGCACGCATTTGTTTTGCTTACTTTTTCAGCTGTTACATTGCGGTGTTGCCATATGTACACAAAATAATTCATTAAGTCACAATCAAATTTTCTTTCATTTCTAACTAATTAACTATCATTTTTTAATCATTTCAACATATGATCCTTGAAAACCTTGATGTTTTGTTTGTATTCATCTAGGGTTTCAAGGGTTACGTTGGTTGCATATAGTTCGGAACTAAAAATCTATGTGTGATGATGGTTGCCTGTAATAACTAACAAAAATTATTTTTCAGAATAATCGCTGGAGAAAACGAGGAATTTCAATGGTTCCAATGACATTCAGCCAGGTATTCATTGGCAACTTCCACGCACACGTTGCAATCTACCAAACCGATGGTTCTGTAGCAATCGGCCATGGAGGAATTGAAATCGGACAAGGTATCAACACAAAAGCCATCCAAGTGACCGCCTACTGTCTCGGAATTGATATGAGTATGATCCATGTGAAACCATCAAATAATTTTACAACCCCCAACAATATTGCCACCGGGCTTAGTATGACAAGTGAAGCAATCTGCATGGTAAGTCATATACTTCCCTCACAACACATTTTTGAGTGTTGTCTTGTTGTAGGCGTTGCAGAAAGCTTGCGACATTCTCAAGAAGCGCATTGATGATGCTGCCGTAAAGGCAAAACTACCAGCGAGTGCCACGTGGCTTGAAAGGGTCCAAAACGCATATAATAATGGTGCTGAGTTGGTTGCCAACGAAATGTTCCTCAATGACCCCAACGATTCGCGATTCTATGATATCTACGGAGTCGGCGCGTCCGAAGTTGAGGTGGATTTGTTGACTGGGAATATGCTCGTAAATCGCGTTGATATAATGGAGGATACCGGTGACAGTATGAGCCCCATTATTGATATGGGACAAGTGGAGGGTGCGTTCGTCATGGGGCTTGGTTTTTGGACCAGCGAAGAGATTATCATGGACCATGAAGGGCAATTGATGACGAATCGTACCTGGACTTATAAACCCCCAGGTCCGAAGGATATTCCGGTTGATTTTCGTGTCAAGTTTCCGGATGGTAATCCCAATCCGAAGAGTCCATTCAAGACAAAAGGTATTTGTACTTTATATCAGCCAAAGAGGTGTAGTTGTATGTTTGGTTGCATATGCCATGATATTTACAGAATGACAATTTTTGAAATTTTGAAATTTTCAGCAACGGGCGAACCACCTCTTTGTATGTCATTTTCGGTGGCTTTGGCTATTCGACATGCCCTTCAATCAGCACGTTTGGACGCTAATCCTTCAGCGAATCCCTGGTTGCCAATATGTATGTATTATTTTGAGGTTAATTGTCAATTAATTGTCCTATTTTTCAATTTTAGCGGGACCATGCACGGTGGAATGGACCTTTATAAACAGTTTGAATAACTACAAGGATTACAAATTATAACCTCAATGATATTCTTGAATTTTTAGTGCAATGTAGGTTAGGTCAATTTTTGGTGGAAGGGTTTTATAAATAGGGTTCTACGTGAATAAATATAAAACTGTTACGTTGAATGGTTGACAGAAATTTCAAATCCAATAATTTCAAATTAGTGGTCATTGATGACATGTGGGTTGCCTACCATAAAAATAACATTTTTAATTAATAAGATTGGACTAGGAAATAGAACTTGATTGTTATATTATCAACTGAAATTAAACTTTCATATTATATAATTTGTTTTAAAAAATAACAATCAGTCACCAACGCTTACAATAAATATAAAATATGAGCAATTAACAAATCCACTAATCAAAGAATGGATATAACCTACCTTTCTCAAATATTAATCAATATTAGGAATCAGAATTTAAGCGTAGATTCGATCAATGATATCAGCATATTTCTTTGTGACAACAGATCTCTTCAGTTTCAACGTAGGACCTAAAATGTCAAACATTTCAAGGTTAAAATGCAATTAAAATACGTCAAAATAGTAACCTACCAAATTCACCGGTTGGAATAGAAAAATCAGCGGGAAGGATAGCAAATTTCTGAATCCTTTGAGCATTGGAGATCGCCATTTTGTTGGTGGCATCAATAGCACGCTGAATAGCTGCAACCAAACCATCATGCGGGCCGCTGGCGATGACCTCGTGCGTCGTCTTGAACCCAGGACATCCCAACTCCGCCAGCCACTCCATCGTGTCCTTCGCGAGCTGCGGAAGCGGCCTACCATCATCCTCCAGCTCGGTACGCAGCGTGATGAGCACCGAGAGGAACTTCCGATGATCCCCGATGAGCATCGCGTTGCTCACCTGGGGCAGCTCCTTCTTGAGCGTCTGCTCGATCGGCACCGGCGCGACATTCTCCCCACCAGCCGTGATCAACAACTCCTTCAGTCGACCCGTAATGTAGACGAATCCCTTTTCGTCGATATAGCCGACATCACCCGAATGCATCCAACCGTCGGCGTCGATCGCCTCGTCGGTTTTCTCCCGTTCGCCGAGATAACCCATGAAAATATGGCGGCCGTACATACAGATTTCTCCATGTCCGTTCTCATCCGGGTTGACAATCTTCGATTTGGCGCCTGGGAGAGTTCGACCAATCGTGTTCAAACCGAACGAATGTGACACATTCAACGAGTGCGCGCCGCTCGTTTCTGACATGCCGAAGACGTCCATGATGGGCATGTCCAATGACATGAAGTACTCCTTGACATCCGGCGACAGTGGCGCCGCGCCTGTGTAGAAACCCAAGCAGCGTGAAAAACCCAATGCTTGCTTCACTTTTTTGAAAATCAACGTGGAGGCGATGTTGTAACTCCAGCTTTTACTTTCGATGCTGTTGTTCCAGACGAACCGAAAAAAGAAACAAAATTATATATTAATGCAATGACAATGGGATTCACATGGCATGCAAATTGAATTATTGCGCGCGTTTTAGGTAATTGAGTTGTAATGGGCTGTAATTCATAGTGAAATGATGGCATACAATGGGCAATTTAGCGTTTACGATGATAATAATTGAGTGATTTACTCATTGGATGCAAAAACTGCACACGAGAGTTTGCAATTAGACGAGCGACGAATGACGCAACAAATGTCAATCAAATCCTTGCTTAAACACTAATTAATATGCAATAATAATAGTAAAAAATGTGAAGATTTGCGTGATTGCCCCTGATGGGCTGCAACCAAACATACATCATCACCTGCAAGCATCGCGAATCATTTGTTGTTGTTGAATATAATGAGCAGACTGATCCTCAAACCAGTCAGTCTGTCGTTGAGCACTTGCAGGAAGACTTCACGTCGCGTTTGACTGCGTTGTGCTCTCATTCGGGTTCAGATCGACTCTCATCAGATCGAATCGAATCAAATCGAACAAAACGAGTTTTTGCGCAATCGAAGCGTGTAAAATCTCATTTTTGAAACGTACCCGTGCATTCGACTCGTGTGATACTCGAGTGCGTGCCCCTTCGCCCACGCCGCCACCGCCGTCTTCAGCGGGCCGTTCTGCTTCGCCACCTGGAGCATCCGCTCGCGGATCTTCTCCCAGACGCGCGGCACCCCCAGGAAGCGCGTCGGCTCCACCTCGCGCAGCGTATCCACCAGGCTGCCCTTGAGCGCGTTGCGGTCGGCGAAGTAAATTGTGCCGGCGACGGTCATCGCCACGTAGATGTCGACGATTTGGGCCGCCACGTGACTCAGTGGTAAGTAGCTGACAATGGACTCGCTAGCTGGTTGAAGTTCGGCGCGTTCGTTGGCTGCGAGCGCGTCCCAGGTGACGTTGTCATGGGATAGCATGACAGCTTTGGGTTTACCCACAGTTCCAGACTGTCAAAAATACAAGAAATTAGATTTTCACATTTTTGAGGTTACCTCCTTAATGTCACCCTCCATTACGTCACCAATATTAAGGGAGTGTTTGAATAAGTATAAAATGACAGATTGCACTTGAAAATCACACAATTACATGTGCACTAGGTCAGTTTTCCTAGAAATATATAAAAAATGTGACATTTAATGTCACCTTATCTTTATATGTTACTATACGCGATAATACAAGCGATAAATCTACACACGATGCGATAAACAACAAATCATACGATTACGATAACTTTCATTTATGCATGCAGTGTTGTTTGTTGCATCGTCGACGCGATGGGGTGAACTCCTGGTGCCAGTGACCCGTGGAGCAATCAAGATAAGTGTGTTGCATAACCCTCATAAAACACACACATGCATACTCACCCATAACGAATGGTCAATGCGCATGCATCAATCGGATGTTACACCGAATGATTAGTGAGGTTATCTTGCGCATAAATTAATCACGTACCGTAAACACCAGCGAGCAGCACTCATTCGGCGCCATATTCTTGAGGACGGCCTCGAGCCGGTCGTCGGACTCGTGCTCGCCGATTTGCATCAGCTGTGCCCACTGCAGCAAGAAAGGTAATGAATACATTTTGATGATGAATGCAAATCAACGAATATACGTACGGTTAGCACGGACGACTCCTTTGGAACTCCGGTGTATTGCACGATGAGTTTCAGCTGGGGCAGGCGGTCACGCACGGCGAGGATCTTCTGCAGCTGGACGTCATCTTCGACGATGCAGATGTTCGCACGGCTCGTCTCCAAGCAGTGGAAGCACGCTTCTGGGGAGTTCGTTGTGTAGATTCCTGCAGCTATGCCGCTGATACAAACAAAAAAAGTGTGAGCTTTCGATCATAGAGGGAAACACCCTTATGAATATCATGCGTAGAAACGTAGCGCAATCGTGGTAGGTTTTGGAACTAAGCGATCCTTCAATTTGACGTTTATACACACCCCATGTACACCCTGTATATTTTTCTGTTTTGTACTCTATGATTTTGACAATTAGTGTGCAATCACAACACACAAATTGAAGTAATGAAATTACGCGAAGAATATAAACAAACAAACGAAGATTATATCATTATCATCATTACACATGATAGTTATAATTATGAAATGTCATAAACTTGACAAGATGTCATTTAGTCGTGTAATTGTGATTGCGTGTCGTGGACAAATTCAGGTATGGGGGCCTATTCTGTAACTCGAAAACGGACAGCGTTTTGCGTTGGTTATCCAAAATGACGTCACTTTCGTCTAGCGTTGCGACTGGCGCATTCTGCAAGTGGCATGCGTATCGTTTC
>JARJDZ010007784.1:0-82989 GCA_030264555.1 Aleochara sp. GC000083
AGCGTCCTGCTGCAGGAGGAGTTGTCGTGTTGCACTCGACGTTGTGCAACTGGTTGGTGTGTTTGTGCGGTTTGTCCTATTAGGACTCTTGTGCGAGCAGCAGCATTCAAGCATTCTGGGGAGAGTAGTGGCTACAAAGTAGTGCCGAGTTATATGTTGGGTGTTGATAACATTGCTATTTGTTATACGAGGAGTGCATTGCACTGTTTGCCTGATAGGAGCATCCGGATGGGGAAGTGGAATAACATTTAGAGCATTTTAGGTCCTCCGGGACGCACGCAGCCATTCAATAGATGTCCGAGCGCATTTGTTGGAAATGCTTTATGCGAGCTGGTCGTCGTAGTGTAACTATGTGGGTTTGAATGACGGGAAATCAATGTGGGATGCAGAAAAAGTGTGGGTTTTAAATTAAACCATTCTTTTGTTGTATATGTGTGAGGGGGTTCAATGAAGACTCGTTGATAATGAATTTTCCAGAAGGTGCGTTTTGAAGTTTGCATTTAGAGGAGGTTTTAGAACTAATTTTATGAAAACTACTAAAGTCCCAAAATTTCCATTAGAAAATGTTGCTCTAAAAGAATGAAGGTTGTATTTTTGAAGTAGCGTCATAGTTTGAAACAAAAATGATGAATGCATATAAAAACCTGATAGGAAAACTTAGAAAATCCACAAATGCAATTTCCACCTCATGAAAATGAACAACAAACTAATCTCGTTCAGTATCAATCCGCAGCTGCGCGAATCATGTGCGTGATGTTGATGATGATTAAGATGGATGCGAAGAAAAGTCATCCGCACACGCCATAGTGGATTTCCACTCAATTTCCAACTCGACTATGTCACTTACAACGAACCGTCGCTCTATCAGAGCCCATCCTGCGATCCTGCGAGACCGCTTGTCGGTGATTACGCCGAAGAAGCGCACGCGGAGCAAATTTCCCAACGCCGTGCGTTGGATACAGCCCATCGAGCGCGGAATGATATAAATGCGAAGGTGACAGTGATCGATGTATAATAGGAAAATCACCCATCGCTGTGCATCCTCTTTCCATTTGCTGGAAGTGCAAACCTGGAAGGACACAGAAGCAGGATGCGGTTTGCTCATCGCTTTGAAGGATGGATCGTGGTTACGAGGTGTGACCATAGAAGACTATAGATCAGGGCTTCTTAAACTATGGGTCGCGACCCCAAATGGGGTCGCGTAGCAAAATTCTGGGGTCGCGAAAGATTTTAATGCCAAAAAAAAATATTATTTTTGAATATAACCTTTCTGGTGGTGTGGACCTTTTTTTTTTTGGTCTTCACCAACTCTATCACAAGTGTGGGGGTCGCCAACCAAAACGCATATTTAAATGGGGTCGTCGATGAAAAGAGTTTAACAAGCCCTGCTATAGATGAATAGAGAATTTGGTTGGTTTTGGGGGCATCGTACTGATGTTTGGAGGAGGTAAACATTCATCGTTTATTTCCCATTGCATTAGTGGAATTATTGTCAATATTTACTAAACGTGCGCGATGCAAGTACTCTGTCAATAATGCTGTAGAGAATGCAGAATGGGTTGATGGTTGGGTAGCTTTTGGAAGATTGCTCATGGTTCGATGGTTACATGTAACTACTTGTATTTCTATGTTGATGGGTTATATTCATTAATTTCTGGAAGATGTTTTTGGTTGCAATTCATTTATAGTTTTATACCTAGGTCAATGAATTTACTGGTAATTTTTAAGGTTGTCTTCTGGGTTGGTATTAAAAGAGGTATGATTACTTTAAATATCAGAATTATCAGAAACACCTGAAGATGATCTGGTTTAGAAAAAAAAAATATATTGTAGATTTTAATGTTTTGGGTACTGATTACAGAAGGTATTGAGCAATTCTATGATATACATTAAATTATTAACAATATGATACTAATTTTGGGTTTTCCCTAAAACTCAATAATCTATGGGCACTGTAGAACAGGAAATGTACTTCACGATGGTTCAAATCTACAAGAAACAAAATGTTCCTCTTAATATGATACTAATAACTTTGAATATCCCAATTGTGCTGGAGGAATTGAACAACCATAAGTACGTACAAAATGGGACCATAAATAAAAACAGACTACAGTGAACTCTGATATTGTCCGCAGTCCATTACCAAATCCAATACCAAGGAGCTGTTCAAAATAATTGGGACTTGAACGAAAGGTCTGATGATAAGTAGCTTGTTATGATTTCCAAGACCAAACATCTACATTGAAGCAACATTGACAGCTTTAATGTGGTTGTGCAAACAATTAGACTTTTGGGGTCAAAGACTTAAGCCCTGGATAAAGGTACTAGACGATTGTGTACACATCTAGGGACCAGGTTATTTGATCTGACCTAAAACTTTATTACATGTTTGTATACATAAAGAAGCATTAGATAGTGATTTTGAACTTGATGGGACATTTGATAGGATTCAGAAAGGACTCAGAGGTCACCTATTTACAAAATGATAACCTTATTTTTTGCCTTTCCTTAAAGAAATTTTGGTTCTAGAAACAATGCCATGAGTGGAACGAGAAATATAGCACAAAGATTTCCCAGAATCTTCCAGGATCTTCTTCCAGAGTGAGCTTCTGTTCCTTCGCAGGAAACAAAAACCATTTCAACAAAGAACAAAGAAAAAGCATAATGTTTGGTGGAAAATTGTGGTCCTGGGTTGCACCTTACACAATTTTGAAAAAACAACACTAATAAAATTTGAAAAAAAGTGAAGGATTAAGACTTTTGCAAAACTATTTTTAGAACCTTCTCTGTCTGAATTACTTCCACACGGAAACCTCAATTAAACGGATTTAATTTAATCAATTCCTGCAATTCCAACGTGTTTGAATAGCAAATCAATCGTTTTCTTCCCCCTCTTCCTCAATCCCATACCAAACCCAACCATCAGTCACGTATTTTTTCGCAGTAAAAACAATTTTAACCCCCCACACAGGGAGATAAACCCCGACTGGATATGTTCGTGCACGCGCAAAACACACACGCAAAAAAAGCGAAATAAATCTCACATTATAATAGTAGAGAGTCGAGAGAGTAAACTCACCGGACAAAAAAAGGTCCTGCAGCGCTTGAACAGCTTGACACAGAACCGCCCAGCATTCCGGCTCGAGGAGACCCGTCGGGCGCGCGCCGAGCAAATCACCCAGGGATGGCAGCTCCAATTTACCAGCGGGGGCGGCTGCATTTCGGGGGCGAGGCATTCTGCAAAATTAAAGCAAAATGTGAGTCCCAATGAAATAATACGCTCGGGCTGGCTGGAAGGTCTGCAGAGCTAACTGGCAGCCATTACGCATTCAACATGTTTGCACTAATAAACCAAATCTGGTAGAGCATTAGAGGGTTGAATGGGGGGTAGTGAAGGAACGGAAGGAAAAAAAATGAGGGAAAAAAGTGGGGTATTAGTGCTAAATGGAACGCATTAGAGCATCCGGTCAAAGTAATATGCGTCATGTAGGAAATTTCGGTCTTGGATGTTTGCATGTTAATTGACATTTAGTACCTACAAGTTTGTAAAATTTGTAGGGAGATGTTTGCAGTTTGTAGATAAATGCAGTGAGTAGATGGGATTGACCGGTTCTGGATCAAACTGATCCATTGTGATCAATCTGATCAAATTCTAGCTCGGATGAAGCACAATAGAAGGGTTTGATCTAGAACCGGTTGATTTCATCTAATGAATTAATATTTCTGTTTCATTTAATAAATCAGTAATAATCTTTATAATCAATGATTTTTTTAATTTTATTCTATCATAATCCTTTAGATATTCATTTCAAGCATTATTTTAGTTCTGCTTTTAGAAAAGTCTCATCATAATACCAAAAATAGTGTCTATTGCAAGAATATCATTATATTTTATATTTATTCATTATCCTATACTGACTGATAAACAACATGAATTTCACAGTTTCTCGTTTCGAATTTTAATTTAATTAAAATCAAACCAAATGGTAAACATATTCCTAGTATTTTTATTTTTTAATACAAAACTGTAAACAAATTTAATTCAGGAAATTGTTACGTTTGCAATGACAGACACGTAAACATCAACGTAGTCCCATAAAAATGAAAAATTAATTACTATTTGAATCCATAATGAAAACATGGTTTGTTAATAACGTTGAAAATTCGACTACGAATTCATAAATATTAATATTCATGAAGGGAATAAATTGTTTCATGTTTCAATTTTCAATTCAATATAATTTTGATTTTAATTAAATATAACATTTAATTTGAATTTTCTACAGTTTTTGCATGTTTTCTTCATTCAAGTATTTTCTCATTTCTCCAGACTTATATTTTGACGCAATTAAAGAATTATGTTTTTTTATACAAATTTAATGACTAAAAATTTTTATGTTGTACTTTAAATTTTTTTTTGAATATTCTAGAATCAATCATAAAAATTCTAAAATAAACTCTAACAAGAATAAATGTAATCCTGTCTTTAATCCTTCGTATTTAAACTTCTGAAATTTACAATAACAACCAAAATATGCCAGTTTATACCCTTTGCAAAAATTCAAACAGCAAATATACTTACAAATAATGAAAGTACTTAGAAGATAACTTTAATGGCACAGTAGAAAATGCAGTACTTAAACGATTCAACAACGAAATAACGTCAGGATAATGAAAATGAAAACAACATTTGGACGTTTGCAAACTATTTGCGCACGAAAACCGGCGGAAACTCAGCATTGATAAAACCCAGAGACATGCAGAGCATGCAAGTTTTGCGAGAATTGTAACTAGAAAGAAGAGGAAGGTGCTACGAAGGGTCGAACACAGTGCAAAATTGTTTGCGCGTTTTGTGGACGTACAATCATACGTAATTACATTGAGCGAGCATGCTCAACTCGCCCATGGAATAGTTTCACGTAGCGGGAAATTCGCCGTACATGCAAATTCGGATGCTGTTGGCCTGTTTGTAGATGAGTTACAATTATGCCATGTTGCGAAAAAAAATGCAATTAAACGATATGGAAGCATTGTTATACTACACTTTCCAAAATACAAATTGTACTTGCAGAATAGATTCAATTGTTGTTCATGGATATACAGAATGTTCTGGTGAGAAATCTGTTTTCAAAATTTGGTGTTTATTCAAATAAAAAAGAGTCTAAGAAATTCTGAAAAAAAAAGAGAAATGAAGTTGTATAAGAAAATAATGTAAAATGATACTGATTTGTTGTATCATTAAAAACTTGTAGTTGAAATGACAATTAGTGTCATGAAACTTTTGGAAATTAACAGCCAACTCAAATAGCTAATAAAAATTAATCATCCGTGCTTGTTGGCACCGGAAACTCATTGCAATCATGCTTGAAGTTGGGAAAAAAGTACTCCAAGAAGTATATTGCAAGCAGCCAAGTAGGATCACTAATCAATTTGAGCTTGTTTTACTCCAAGTTGCTCCCCAGTTGCCACCATTTCTCATTATTTTTGTTTTTTTTTTATGTTTCCTATCGTATCCTATTGCTTGCCAGGTCGAACAACCCGAGGCTGGTTGGAGTCGAAATAAAATCGTGTTGGGAAAAGTAGGAAGTGCATTTGTTTCAATATTAACTTCAACTTCACTTGCAGCCTGACAATAGTTTTTTCTTTCGTACGACGTACGATTTTTCATCCTCTTTTTGTCCTTATTCTTTCAGCATTGCTGTCAGGGTGTCAACTAAATTGTGTGAACAGTCGTTGGACTGTAAATGAACATACACTCACATTTTTAGTTTGCAAGGATAATTGTTTGTGTTTGTAGATGTGACTTTATTGTAATTTAATTTCTTTTTCGAAGTCAATAAGTTTAATAGCAAACTATAAGAAAATATACTAGAAATTTTTATTATTTCCTCTTGTGTCAAAAAATACAAATTGATGGGAATTTTTTTTAACAGGATAATAGGAAACCAAAAAAATAAGTCGATCTAGGATCTGTTACGTTGTCTATACTCAAGATATTACGTTGCGATATTAAAAACTATTCGGTTTAAGGATAAACGACTGTAAAAAGTATGGGATATTCTTTTTATCTTTTAATAGAACAAAGAGTATCAAGGAACATGAAGATGGGGATGATACCAGACATTTATCCAGCTTGAGGCAGTTATTAATTTCTTAGACGTAACACTGTAAACAATCTTGCTTGCCAGAAATAGATTATCCTTCAAGAAATAAAAAAGATACTAAAAGATATTTCCACTCACTCACATTTATTAAAGTCTGATGCTCATTATCCTTGACATCATATAACAAAATTAAATGCTCATGTTCGATTTTATCAATTATTTAGCTGTACGTTCTGAAAATCAATGAAACATGTAATTGTTTTGTGAGACAATCAACTGATTATCGATTATCCATTTCTAATTTTGGTTCGTATCCAAGAGTTAATTATGCTCAACGAGGGACTGACTTGTGATAGATTTAAGTTTTGGACTTGTGTGAGAATTATGTACCAAAATGTCAACTGTTGGAAATGTCGAGTTTGCTATTTAAAATTTAAATTCTACAGCTCTAAAGGACCAACTAATTTTAGCACCAATCAATTTACTCATTAATTTAAAACAAGAAAAACAGCTAAAAATAGAAAAAATAAAACCTGATTTTCAAACATTTTTGTATGTATTGCATGTACTTCATATTAAATTTTTAGAATGCCAGAGAAGCATTAAAAATTTATTTTATGATATATTATCCTGCTTGTTCCCTGTAAGATATTTACACTTACTAAATAATTTTCATGGAAATCCTGACAAAAACTAAATATACAAGATTTATATAATATGTAAACTACAAAACCTGCATGCATTAACGCTAGATACTTTATTGAAAAATCTCTTTTAATATTAAATATGTTGAAGATGAAAAGTGTTAAGTAAAACTAATTTTACTTCAAGAACTTAGGATGGAAATTAAGCGAAATAATTTCCTCAAGAACACATCTTCATTTAGAGATTTTTAAACAGCCGTATGAAAAATAAACGTTAATAGACTATAAACATTACATATTCTAACGAGGATCTCTATTAAACTTGTATCTATCTAGTTCCATAAGTTAGTATCAGCTCATAAAAAGAAAAGGCAGCTATAAAGAAGATAAAAGTTCATTTAAAACATAATAAATAAGATCATAACTTGCCTTCATATGCCATTAAGTGCTAAACTAAAAGAGCACACATAAGCAAACAAAAGCAACATAATGGGCGATAATAAAAGTAATTTAAGAACATGGATGCTCTCCCAACTTATGTACGCTCATTTATTATCCTGCGGGAGCTATCTATTCACCGTGAGCTTCCTGCAGTGTAAACTAATTGCAAACAAACTACCATACGTTCAAATATTATTGTTAGGTTTTCATCATTTTTGTTTATCCTTGTTGTACGTGCTTGTCGGTAGTACACTTTCATGAAAGATTCCATTAAGATTCCCAAAGAAAATTTCCCCTTTAGACCTCTTATGAAATGATAAGGGAGAGCTAACACAATTTGGAAAAATGCGGAAGTAGATTTTTGGAAAAAAAATATCAGTAACGTAATTATACAGTTTATTGTGCGAACTTGTAGCAGGACGAAGGCGGAAGAATTGAAATGACTCCTTGTTAGCTTTACGCAGGAAGAGATGTAGATATCGAACATGGAAGAATGTGCGAAGAGTGCTGTTGAAAATTTGATTTACATTTTGTCGAGTTCCTCGAAAGAAGAGGCCTATAAGATGCACGTTCGTTTCTTATGGGAAGCCCGAGGCGAAGAAAAGAGTAGACTTCCGCATTGTATATTTTGCAAGGGAGTGACCCGGGATGTTGATCGGCTGATATTGGCCAAAAAATATTTGCCCAAGGAATTTTGACGATGAAAACTCAACGATATACGTATTAAAATCGATGTTTACAGTTGTCTGTTGTTGATGTTTACTGCAAAGTCACCTGCAGGTTACAACAAAGGAAAATTCGTAGATGAAATTTGATTTCGCAAAATTGCAATCAAATAATATTTTAATATTTTTCATTCAAAATGATCCAAAATCTTATGTAAATTAATTTAAGTTGCATTTAATAATTTCTGATATTAAACTTATGCTTTCTCAATTATATTTACCAAATTATAATTACAATTGTTGCAAACTGAATTACATATAAAAATCTGACTTACATTTGCGGTTAATATAATTAAAATTTACTAATCAGAATTGCATTTTCTGAAATACCATTGAAAATATGAATAGAAACGTTATCATTTATAATCATTTTAAAAAATCCTTTCTTTTTCTTTTCTTTCGCGGATTCTTGGCAGCAATTCAAGTTCGCTTGCAGAAATCTCCCCATTATAATTGATATTCCATTCTATTCTATTAAATCTCATAAGTCGCTTACAATGCACTCATCTCGCCTTCACCATCATTGTTTGATTTGTTCTTCAGCGATTGGTGTGTTTCTGGGTCACATATTCCCGCACACATCCAGACAGAGACGGGGAATGAAGAATAAGAGAAAATCCAGGAAGATGAATCTAAAGTTGTTGACCGGAAATCCGCCCCACCGACAGATTCCATCGGTAGGCCAGCGAAATGTGTCAGCCTTAAGCACGAGGATCGACTCTTCTGACGACTCTTCGTGAAGTATACAAGAATGGAGCGGAAGCGAATTGCATGAAGGTGCAAAGTGAACGATGTAAAAAGGCGGTCTACAAGGAGTTATGGAAAGGCTTAAGGCTTCGAACTTCTATAGAAGCATCAGTATCCATTACACGTCTAAGCCTTCTTCAAGCTAACAAAAAAACATAAAGAAAAGTTCACTCTATGTCTTCATTTTTGTTGTCTTGTTTGTTTCTCAGAAGAAAATTTAAAAATATAATGTCTAAACTTTCAACTTGTTAGTTTGTATCCTTATTTGTTTTCATGGAACCTTTTTGAACTTTCGTTGGAAATGTTTAAAGTACCAAGACCTCAATTTGCAAAAAATAATACCATCAATCATGATCCTGTCAATAGTTTTTTTCAACTGAAGAGGGATGTTCAAATAAATGCCATATTCGTTGGACTTTTTGCTCGTAAGGCGATTAAGTTGTTGTTCATCCCTTTTTCCCTAGAATCCTGATAGCAAAATGAAGGCACTCAAGTTAACAATGCCACATTGTCCACTTCCGGTGTTTCTAGATAGGAGCACATTACGAAGTGACAGCGTATGCAAAACATTCGCACCCTATTATTTTTTGTAGCCTAGGATATATATAGAAACAAAAAAAGACGAGAATAGAAAATGACTTGGTTGGCGTGGAAAACAGACGGCAAGGGTAATACAAATGGAAATTCGGAGGATACGGAGGTCCTTATTGCCTACGTAGCATTACTTTACATATTTTTCATGCATGGCATCAGCCGTGGAATATGCATATTGATGATGTTGACAATCATGGCACGTTCTGATATAGCAATATCCGTTCATCAATGTTATTTCCACCTGAATCCATCCACAAGTTCTGAAATGGCCTCAGGTGATGGGATGACATATCATTGAAATTATGACAAGGGTGTCATTGTTATCAGTATCTATTTTACCTTAATAACAAACAATCATAACTTGTATTCAGCATTTGTTTACCACAAGTTACAAATATTTGTAATTAACATTGAAGGATCTTTTAGTAAATTTTAGTGATATCTGATGATTAGTGATTTTTGTGATATCTCATTTTACTTTCTATTTTTTTAAGAAATAGTTTTGAAAGTACAAAAAAAGAAGAAGAAATATGCCGGTTCTACACCTTTTTTATGTGTGCATCAAAAATGAACACATTAATATAAGAATATACCAATTGTATTTCAGATGTGGAAAATGAATTTCAGAAAGTACAAAATGTATTACAGAAGCACAACTTTTTCAGAAAATATCCATTGTATTTCAGATTCAAAATATAATTTTCAGAAATGGTAAATTATAATATAATAATTAATTCAGAAAGTAGCATACATATTTCAGATATTATAATTTGTAATTCCAAAATTAAAATTATACGCTTTTTTTACCATAACAACTAACTTACATTTATAATATCTGATTTTTGGGAAAATTCTGAATATCGATATATATGATAATTTAAAATACAATTGTTAATATTTGAACTACATTTTCCTATTCTCAAATTTAATTTATATTTTCTGGAATACCATCAAGAAATCTGAATATAATTGGTATTATCTGATCTACAATTGAAAAAATTAAAGAAAACTTGTAAAACTACTTCAGAAATGCATTTCATCCATATTTTCGAAAATTTGTTGACAAATTGACATTGGAATAACTTCATGAATGCTACTCATTTCGGGCCACATCTCAGAACCTCGAACTTAATTCAAACTGATGACTAGCTCCTCGCCTCAAACCAAACACAACCTCCTCCTATTTCGGCTTAGATTGTACAGAACTACAAAGTACACATGAGGCCCAAGATTGCGGGTCGGCCCAATGCGACATATTCGCAAAGTGTGACGATGATGACGCTAATGCCGCCTTCGTTGCCGCCGCCATCGCCGACGTTGACATCAACAGCGTCGTGGGCGGATAAGGACCAAAACGACATAAAGTTCCCCGAAATATAACGGGACGAACTTTGGGCAATTACCACGCGAAATAAAAGCGATAAATTAGGCGCGCGTCGAGCGGAAATAGTTCGGATGGGGGCGCCACTGTCGTTGCGTTCCTCCATCTTGGAACGACTTCCTCCCAAGAAGTTTGCAAATCATCACACAGAGTATATGAAATTGTAAACAACATTTGTGCCCTGGGATTTATGCGTGGTTCCATTTCGACTCTACTAGTCAATAGCAACCGGAAGCTTGAAGAATATATCAATTACAAGCATCAATTGAAATGTAATCGTGGATGAAATCAAAATTGAGCTAAATGTTGGTACTAAAGTTGTAATTATTCTGAGAAATATCCTCACATGATACAGGATTTAAGCCGTACAAGTTCCTGGTTTAATTATAATTTAATTAAATTTTAATTAAGTTGCAATTTAATTCAAGCTCGAAGGAAGAGATTTTCATTTTTGCCAAGTACAAGGATACTCGTAAATAGAAGACGCTCGGGATGTTGAACCATCTAAACTACAAGCTTTACTACTTTAAGATCCTTGTTCCTTTATCCTTATCACTCGAGGAGTCACAGTAGTAAACTAGGTGAGTATTTTCTTCGCGTGAGAATGTAAACAACTCCAAGCAACAAAAGCGCTCAATGAACATCCAGAATTCAAACAAACGACCATATTTATTTAGTTCCATTTTCCCCGTTGAAGTTTTAGCACTCTTCTTGTGGTATACAAGAACTTTACGTTTGCGTGGGCGGAAAACTCATTTTCCAATGAATTCGGCCGTAATTTGGCTGTTGATCGTAAAGTCGTGAGTGCACAGCTGCAACTAATAAACTTCAAGAATTTGATGAAGCAAAATAAATAACAGCATGAGAATTTCCCCCTGCTGCGAAGTTCGGAGCAGGATTGAAGAGTTTCGCGCATAGCTTTGGTTCGGGATTCATCATCCAGAGGGAGAGTTATTTGGCTCTAATATACTTTTGTGGTCGGTCGTTTGCTGTCGGCTCATAATTTACGTTAAACTGGTTTCTGGATTGCATTTAAGTGGGTTCATCATGGCGAATGGTGAAGCGAAAAGAGATGGAAGTGGAGCGAACGAAATGTTGATTCAATCGCAATATTGGTACTTGATGAAATGAAAGCTTTGCGAATTTGCCAACGCTGCTTTCAGAAGTTGACAGGAAATTTATCAAAATTAGAAGCTCAGATAAAATTCAACTGAATTTACATACAAATATAGAAACATGATAATTATAAACAACTCCTACTCCTTTAGTAAAAGAATTAGCGGAAATAGGCCGGTTCTAGATCAAAAAGGTGAAGTAGATCGCATCTTGGTCTAGAAACGGTATAAAACGTAAGATATATACAAATATGTGGGTATATTTTGTTGCTAGTAAAGATAAACCGGTTCTAGACCAAGCTGCACTCTACTTTACCCTCTTGTTCTAGAACCGGTCTATTCAGTACTTTACCAGCAACACACTATACCGTCATCTACCAGTTCTAAATCAAACCACCTGCCACGTCATCATCTTGTTCTAGAACCGGTCTATTTCTTCTACTGATAAATTTCAATCATATTCTCCAAGCCTACACCCAAAAACTTCCAAACCTTAAGTGGAGACCTCGCTACCTTCTACCAACACCTTAAGGGGAGGTTTACCTCCTAGTGGATGATACAAAACAACCACCTAAAGTTGTACTTGCTACTGAAAGCGATAGATGGCAGAATGGACGAAAACGTGTGTTGAGGGATACCTACTGGTTGCGGGCGGTTCAGACATGATCAACTGGTGAGCTGGTGACGCCGGCGGCGGCCACCGTCACGTAGCACTGCAGAGGGCGGTCGTCCACGTCGGAGGAGTGCCGCCGCCCCGGCAGGTAGTACACGAGGCACGTGACGCCGATGAGGAAGAGGAAGAAGACGAACACGATGTCGAACATGATGAGCGAGTTCCACGTCAGCAGGCGCATCACAGCGGCAGCGGCGGCGGCGGATGACGCTGCGCGTCATGCACGCGCACCATCACACATCACACACCCCCCAGCAGCAGCAGCAGCAGCCGCCCTCGCCCACCTGTCATTCGAACCCACACCCCCGACGGCCGCAAATTAGGTTATGATGTATGTTTGGTTGCAGCGCACTTGCGAGTTTAAAGTTGTTTAGTCCAACACTGGAATTCACACACGTTTCGGTGTCGAAATTTGACAAATTTCCCTTGGTTTTTCACAAGGGTTTCCCAGGGTAGTGTCAAATTAAGGGTACCCTCTTAACATAAACGTTTTTCATTCAAATTCAAAAAATATTTCCAGAGGATGTAATCTAGTTTTTACTATGTATGTTACTAGTGAATACTTTATTCAACAAGTGAGAGAAATGAATGTTTTATTTTGCTCAAGACTAAAATGGACGACAACTCACAAAATAAAATGCTGATTACTATTAATATTTAAAGTAAATTTTCTCAGATAAAATAAAACGTCGTTTATCACACGTATGCGAAATACCATTTACTATTTCAGACTTTTACTAATTTTTAATCCTAGTTAATCTCACATTTTAAGAAAACTCATTAATATTCCATTATTTAGATTACTTCTCATTCAAAAATAATCCCTCTATAGAAACAAAGAAATTTTCTAATCTCTAAAACCTTATGCCGGGAAAAATTAAAACCAAACACAAAATTGTGAGGGCGCTGTTTGCCCATGAAAGCCCTCGGTCCAAGTTTACTAACTTAATGAGTGGAAAGCTTATTAAGAAGTTTATTCGTCGCCATCGTCTTCTTGCACCTAGTTTGAATACACTTCGCTTGTTGCAGCAGACTGCGTGGGCGTGTATTTGTCTTGCGCTTCGATGCGATGACTTTTTTTTCGCTTGCCTAGTGGCTTTTCATTTCTTGACGATGAATAATGGACGTTAATCATTTTTTTCCCGTCCACTGACGGTGCGCTAAGTAACACAACATCGCGAATACTTTGCGATCGTTTTGTCGAAGTTGCCTTTTTTTCTGGGTCATTATTCACGCAAGGTTAGGCCGAGCCGAGCAGAGCCGAGTTATAAATTATTTTCAATTACAGAAAATTGATTTGCGCACGAAAGAAAGAAGGCAGGAAAACCTGTCGTAATTAAGATGGATTTAATCAAATTAATGGTTTGTGTGTGTTCATAATTTGAATGGATTATGTTTGAATGAAGAAAAAACGTTGTTATAATGAGAATTGTTATTGAGCCGAAAAAGAAATGAAATTTTTAATTATTTCCTTCAGATTTCTGAGATTTTATATTCTCCAAGGAATTTTCTACAATGATTTTACTGGAATATGTAATCGAGTAATTACTATGGATGTTACTAGTGAATAAAATTGAATATTATCCACATGTGAAATAAGTAACGTACTTTATTTCACAAGTGGGAGAAATTATTAACATTTATTTTACTCGACTCTAAAATCATTTCTCAGAAAACTTCCTAATGATGTAATGAACTCTACAAGAAAACTTCAAATTAAAAACTAGAGTAAAAACGTGGCAGAAAACTTTCGCAAAATCATTACTTATGCTCCTGATGAAGTGCAAAATGCAAAAAGTCAGCACTGATGAAAAGTTGCAATCTGGAAAGGTATGAAAATTGACACCTACTCAACGTGTGCATTTTTTCGTAACAAGATAAGCATGAATAACTAGCATCCAACTCCGGCGCGGACCGGAAGCGATGGCGAAATGTGAAACGTGCGCGCGTGCGCATCAACGAAAAAAAAAACGAAAAAATAATAGCACACCGAGAGGTGGAAAAAGATGCTTATGCAGGAGCACGAAGCATGATGCTCTATTTTTCCTTCCTTCATATCATCGCGTACGTCTTGCCGCCACCGAAATTGGCAATTACACGATGCACGTTTATGTTTACGACACGCGAGCACTCGCTGACGTTTCTTTAAAATTTACGGCTTTTTAACGAGAAATCCATTCGGCGCACACACCCACCCACTGACATTTGCAGTCGTCTGCGCCGGGGGGCGGCGATGGTGGATTTTCCTAATGCTACTTCTTGCGGCCGCTAATGACCGGGTCATCGCACATGTATGTCATGCACTAGCTGGCAAAGTGCTGGCAAAGAAACGTTGCAACCAACGGCGAATAAAAAGCTGCAATTAATAATTTTTCCGCAATAAAATCCCGGCGAATGCGACGTTTTTACGATTTTCTAAACGCTGACAGCCGGAACGGAGAAAAACGCGCGTTGTATTACAATTAAGCGAGCTCGGATGAAAGGGGTGACAGCTTTTTGGCTCACAATTCTGCACGTTGCAGGATATTGCCATCTACCAATGGACGATAACGTGACAGGGGATCATTTTTCTGGTTCAGTGTCAAAAATGGATTTTATGACGTTTGTGGCTGATGGAATTTGTTTTGTCATTTTTTTTTGGTACTGATAGTTTGTTCAAGGGGTGGTTTTTTTTTATGGAAGTCATAAACGAGAACCATTACATTTGATTTCGGTTGCGGATTTAATGCTTTTATTGTTTTTGTAGCCAGTTGTTACGATTTATGAGTTCAATTACTAAAACTTTATGAGAAAGTTCAATTATAGATATTGTATTTTCTAAAATTTGTTAAATATTCATATTAAATTTAAAGAGCTGACAATTAATTTTCCTGGTACAGACCCAACAATATTTACTGGTAATTATGCAACCATATTTTCTCCTTGATAAATATATATCCATTTTGATTTCCACTACAATCTTGATATACAAAACTTCTATTTCATTGATGGAAAATATGCTACAATAACAAAATTTTCATAATGGATGTCTTATATTAAATTTTTTGTTCAGATTATATATCTTGATAAATATTGGCTAACTGTCTTAATCAGAAAATGACTTGATGAACAAATAGAGACAATATAAATAATATTTTTGATCATTTACAAAGCATCCAACAAAAAAGAAAGTTATTTGAAAAATCAGTTTTCCATCTTTTTTAAAATACTAAATTGGATGTTAAAAATTGTTGTTCAGTCATTTATAATAAATTAATTTATCTACTAATTAAATCCTGGTTAATAGTTAATATTAATTAACTGCTGATTATTTATGGATTAACTATTGCAGAAATCTTTAAAAACAATTTTTTACATTCCTTTAAGTATATATAATATATCAGCTTATAACTTTTATAAAAAATCAAAACTATTCAATAAATATTTTCACGAAAATATTTTGATAGCAGAAAATTCAAAAATTTTCAACTGTCTATTAAATGTTTTTGCCAAAATGTTCAAATAATGATTTATTATTATACTAATGACCAAAAAGAAAATATTTTTTGCACTGAAATATTTCAACCTCTAATTGGAAATATCATAGAAAAACGTCCTGAATTAAACATTTTTTAATCTTGAAAGTTATTGAATTTTTAAACAAGAAAATAACGAATTATTTTTTCCAAATCCAACAGATTATTAATTTTTTTTCAGTTAGTAATTTAATAAGCAATCAATAAAAATCAAATAGGAGTCTATTCAATAACAGCTTTAACCCTACGCAAAAAAATAAAGTTTCTCTTGCTAAATGCAACGAACCAATCAACCAATTTCAATTGCGCCCGATGAAAACAAATCAATCGTTAAATCCACTTCCAATGAATTCATTATTGCAAACAACTCTTTCGGCTTGAATAGCACACATTGAAAATGTAAATAGTGGAACGCAATTTGGCAAAAAGTAAAAAAATTAACAGATAAAAAGGTTGAAACTGATAATTTTAAAAAATTCAGAATAAAATGAATAAATTTGGAAGTTAATTAATAATATGAGGCAATTAACCACTAATTGCATTATTTTCTGTACATTAAACAATTTGTTGGTCATTTGTTGGAATAATAATTATTGCATATTTACCTCCAAATGAAATTATTTGGATGGCAATCATAATTTCAGAAATAGACAAAATAGATAATTCCTTGTTAATGAAATGTACAGGAAATTCGATTTTGAGCGAACAAGTGGCTGTTAATGATTTCCCATCATAAATGAATGGCATTCAAAGGATAATTACATATTTAACTATAAAGCAATTTTGAGTTTAATTACCTCTGTAATTTCTTTGAACTGAATAATACGAAATATAAATCAATATCCAGGTAATCACATAAATAATTTTTGTTGGTAATTAAAAATGATTAATGAGTTGGAATTTAAGCTAATAAATTGTATTTTTTATGAAGAATTTATTCAATTACTGGAATTGTTTTTAAATTTATTTATTGGTCATAAATTTAATCTAGAAAATAATTAATAACTGATGTTTGTATAAACTGGAAGATCAGCTAATTATAAACCAAGGTAAAATGACGCAAAACTTTCCTAATTCGTTAACACCGCATTAAATTTATGAAGATTCTTCCACGTAGAACATATGTAAGTAATGGACGTGTACAGAGCACGCTCGTTGTGCATAATTTGCAAGAAATTTGCGTAACTAACCCACCAGGTTGAGATTTCGCAGAATGCTAATTAACTTTCAGTCAAGTTTTCACAAGTTTCCAACTTCAAGAATATCTACGATGAGTACATTTCGCGAAAAGTTGCAGATTTGCATACAAAAAATAATCATAAATTGCCAATTAATTCAATATTCATTCAATCAATTTGTAGAACAAATTATTCGATTAATAGATTGAGTCATAAGTAACTTCCGTTTTTTTTTCAGACAGTTAACTTGTTATCATTAAAGAACAAAAATTTATAATTATGAAATAATTGTATTCCTAGTATTATTTTCTTCAATCATTAGTAGAAGAAATATGCCGGTTCTAGATCAAGGTGCACGCTCATCATGCAGAGTATAAGGTGTAGTGGACGTATACCTTGATGTAAAACCGGCTTATTTCTACTACTCAGGATGGACGAAGATACTAGTGGTGAATATATTCCTATTTCTTCTCAATTCCAACAATCGTTAATTAAAAAAATCATATTTTTTATACGAGGGACACTTAAGAAAATTGTGATCATTTATTATTTGTTTTACTATATCCAGCTTACTTTTGCTCTTTACTTCTTGAATGTAAAAACCTCTGAAGAACAATTTGACTTACTGTCCAAAAATTTTCTCTAATCAAAAAAATCAGATTTTGCAAAGAAATTCATCATCTACAAAAAAAGATGGACGGATGATAATTTGGATACCCAAAAAATTAGTATAATAAAAAACCGAAAAAAAAAACCGGAAGTCACTCATGATTCGATCAACTAACAATATCCAACAGGATGGTTACCAACAACTCCAAAAAATCCTTGCTTTGTATTTCTTTTAATTCAAACTGTCAACGATAGGACAGATATCACCAGCTTCACAAATAATTAAGATGATTTATACTTGTTTAATTTTTGCACAAAATGCACAAAACCGGGCGAATTGCCGACCGGTGCAGAAGTGATAGCGGTAAGTTACGCGCGCGCTTTAATTTCCGAATGGATGGACGCGATTCGCGCACCAGGAAGCGAACGGTGGAGGCGCCCGGCAGAGACTGAACGGCGGTGGCGGTGGCGACGGTCGTGATGGCGGTAGGTACTCGCGATGCTGCTCACGTTGCGCGTTGGCGTTGCTGTTGCACAGTCTTGGGGGGTCTCCCGGTGGCGGTGGCGGCAGCGGAGGCGTGGGTGGCGAATTCAAGTGCGAAAGATGTATGCGCGTTAGGTTTGTGTGTGTGTGGCTAGGTGGATGGGTGGCTGGATATATGGGTGTGTGTGGGTGCGGAGGCGGCCGGTGAACCGGTTCGAATGCATTCATTCCGAGTGCGTTCTCCAGCGGCCTTCGCCGTCGCCGAGTGAAGTGGAGGATACAACCATTCTGCGTTTACCAAGTTTAAATGATATTCAACGTGCTTCAACTGCGTTTAGGCAATTATTTACTGTAAACAGGGGGTTCCAAATGTCAGAATGCTGGTAAAATTTAAGACGGGATTGTTTGACAGTAGGGTTCCAAGTTTCTATGTATCAGGATTTACTCAAATCCTTCTAGAATCTACTGATGTATTACGTTATACAAAATCATTGTCTTCGCCTGGTCAGAAAATCTGGTATCCTGTCAGAATGGGTACCGTTCCCAGAAAATCTAGTAGCCTATCTATCAGAATATTTGGTATTCAGGTCAGAAAAGTTGATGTTGATATCTGGTTTTCAATAAACACTACGAATGAACTTTACTAAGCTACACTTTTCTAGAACTTTCTCTGATGGTCACTAAACAATGATCCTTCATTTTGTTTAATATTTTTGGCATTTGGTCAGTTAACATGCATAATGTTTGTTGTTAAGAAAGAGTCCCTTTTTTGGAATAGTGACCCTCAACTTGCCATTACTATGCCTTTCCTATATCCTTCTGGAAACTTCCATTACCTACACCATTCAAGATATTAGGTAGGTTTCAGAAATAAATTATACCACAAGCTTCCACCTTCTCTGTAATCACTATGTTTCACTATATTCCCTTTACAACTATGCCTATCTACTACTACAATTTTCCAGATTTCAATATCGTCTTCTACAAAAATAATCCTGTATGGATATCTAATGCTTCGTGTACACTGGAGATCGGTAGATGAGATCCCCGAAAAAAAATCTTTATATAGCGTGTACACTGGCTTGAGATTTGCGTCTCGAGATCGAAGCACAGAGACTGGTCTCTCNGTTCAATAGTTCGTTTGCGACTCGAGATCGAGTATATCGTACGTGTACACTGAGAAGATTTTTCATTTAGACAGACTCGTTTGAGACCCTGCGAAGATGACTATGTCTCATCTAACCGGACGTGTACACCTACGTAGACGAGATATCTCGTCTACTTGTCTCCAGTGTACACGAGGCATTAGAGTTGTTTTACTGTGCCTACAATAAGCAACCATCATTATCCTTCTTCATCAACCTTCTGAACCTTCATTGATCTAAGCTCCCATCCATACTAATCAACTTTGTAGCACCTTGTTGCACTGGGACCTTTGAAAATCTTCGAGTTCATACAACTTCCACAAGAAACCTTCATCTTGGTCTATTTTTATACCAAGAAGACAAGCAAGAACCCCAGTCATAGAAACCCCAACTATAAAACGATTGTGTGACTACTCCTACTACGATTTTAGGACCATCCAACTAGGTCTACTCCTGATGAGATCTTAGCAAAACCCTTTGTCCGCAATTCGTCTCCCACATGCACATTCCCTTCCACGTTTGCTTCCTGCTCTCTACTATTCGCAGCTAATGCATACGACGCCAGAATATGACAGGTCTAGGAAAACCATTGTACCGTTACGAACTTATGTAAAGTACAACAGGACGATAACGACGCTCCTCAAGCGGCTCATTTTCATCGCCCCAACCCACGCGCAAGGATATGAAATTCGCCATAACTCAGCTTCACCTACGATGTGCACCGGGAGGGCCAGGAAGCATAGTCTCTTTCGTCGTCGTCGTCGTCGTCGACGTCGTCGTCTGGCGCATACAAAGGTGTATAAGTAAAGCAAACATGGTTAAAAATTGACGGGCAGCGCCAGAGGTCTTCGCTTTTGGCTTCGGCTTCACGTCATGTTAGCATTCAATCTCATAAAATATGCATTTCGTTCAGTACCGCCAAATAAACCAGACGTTCTAAACAATTTTTGTCATTCACATTCATTCAATGGGTTATACAAAGGATATTCAAGGTGAAAAATACTTCACCTGCTTCAAATATCCTTGATTATTTCATAATAATTTTTAGACTTTGCAAGATTATCATCATCGAGGGCAGAGATTGGAAGCGCTGATTGCAAATTTTATGCTTTTGCATATGTGGGCTATTATTTGAAGCGATTTTACGTTATGGGAAATTGCGTTGTTGAACCATTAACGCTTTAAAATCCGTTGAAAGTTTTATGTGCTTCATTCGGAATTGAATTATGAATGGATTATCCATTATTGGATAAAACTGAATTTAATATATTTTTTTATGACAACAATAGTATTTTAAGAATTTGAATCTCGATTCGTTTTGATATTTCAGGACCATCAAAAAAGTATGCTCCAAATGTTTATATTTCAGGTTCCAATATCTGAAGGATAATTACCAATTTTGCAGTTGATATTCTATATACGAATAAACCCATTTCATGGTTTGACAAACCCTCTTGACAAAAGGTTGACACTTGCTTTCAACTCTCACTATCTTCTGCAAAGTAGATCCTGAGATCCTTGAGGAATATTATCAGTAAAGTTTTGGAAGATTTTTTCCTAAATGTTAGTTGAAGATCTGAAGATCATTAACAATAATAACATAGACCAGATGTTCAAAAAATGCAGCCAAAGATGAGGAAACAAGAAAAATTTGCCAATTTCCAATGGTTATATCATCAAATTCCACTAAAAAATCAATTCCTAGACTTATATATCAAAAAGTATAATAATAATGACAAAGTTTAAATTAACTGAGATATTTGAACATAGTTTATACTTGAGAAACAACCAATTTCTTCTATAGATCCTTAAAACCTTGTGAAACAACTTTTTCCAACCACTAAACATCCACCTGTCAAACAAGAACTGATATGACCCATCAAAATATCCTGCCAATCTTTTTCGATCAGACTATTCAGATATCACATATAACAAAAATGCACAAAAATTATCCTCATACATAAACAACCCAATTTTTTTATTGTACCCAATCCTGTAACTTAACACTCAAATAAAAACACCTCATCCTTTTGAACACTTTCAAACATCCATCCTCCTGTTGATTTTCGCCCATACATTTATCCGCCATTTCATTACAACTTCCCGTCTCAATCCGATTAGCATTACAAATATCCCCCGTTTTGGATCTTACAAAATTCCCATCCTTATCAACAACCGACCTTGACATAACCATACAGGCAACGAAACACGCCCTTCCAACATTATCATTTTTGAGCATCCTCATCAACATCATCGGCCTGAAATTTTCGATATTTCTGATCTGAGTTTTGGTCTCGAGAGCGCATTGCTGTGGTCGACTCAACGCGTTTTGACCATACGCTTCTTTGACGCATTGAATATATTTGCTGGCCCTTTCGCACTGAGGGTCATGTTTGTGCAAATCGAAGCATTTCTGCGCGGGCGAATGCAATACGTCTGGTAGGTTGGCCACGTTGAGCTTGTGATCGGGTGTGAGGATATTCGACTGTTGAAGGACGCATTCGTCGATGCACTTCACGATTTTCTTCCTTTTGCACGCCCTTGCAAGAGGGTCGTATTTTTCCGCACTGTAGTATGCCTGAATGTATAAAGATATCAACAGCTAGTTGAGAGTAGATGTTGGGGTTTTACTTACATAAGATGATACCAGAAATGTGACGAAGAGGATGATTTGTTTCATGTGGAGTTTGGTTATAAACTGGATGAGAAGTGTTAGTAAAATGGGCAAAAAAATGGTACAAATTGTGATTTGCTCGATGATAATGGGCCAAAATTTGTTTACAAGTTTGCAAATTGTAGATAGGTTGAATAATAAATGAACCATATCAAGTTATTTAGTTGGAAATTATTGTTATTTAACGTAGTTGTTTTCACCAATTTGATGATTACTGAATCAAGTGACTTTTTGGAGGTATAATCTCATGCTTTTTATGTACCTAGTTATTTTTTTATAAGAATTCAAGTGAAACCAGTCATAAAGTGTATTATCACTAGGATTTATATCAGTTTTAAAGAAGTTATAACAAATTACTATCTGAATTTTAAATCGATTAGGAGAAGAAAAATATAACATCACAGAATATAAGATAAGTGCTATTTCTTTTAAAATTCACTTAACTTTTATCTTATAATAATTATATATAATAATTAATTATATCAATTACTATATATTTCAAATATAGATTCTGGAATTTTGAAACAATTTAAAATCCGACTCATCAGGATACAAAAATGACTAATAAATGGATCTCATTTATCATTGGAACTACAAATTATAATCTTCAGACTAAAATTTAACATTTGAGTCCTCACGAAGTTTTTGATACAAGAAAGGTAATCGTCACTCAGAGATTTTGGATATTTTTTCATACAATTATCTGGTACAATTGCAATTAGTACAGTTGCAAATTATTATTATTCAATTGGTATCACAACTTTGAACTTTAAAAAAGTTTTAAAAAATTTTAAAAAAATATTACTTTTTCCTAATTACTATAGAGTTCAAATCTAAAATTTGGAATTCTGGAACAAATTAAACCCTCATCAAAGATGCAAAAATGACTGATTACGAAAACCCACTAATAGTTGTAAAAAATTATATTTTTCTGGACAAATTTTAACATTTGATACAAGAAAGATATCTTCTCTCAGAAATTCTGGCAATTTTACGATACAATTATCTGGTACACTCCAAATATTCATTCTTTCTGCAGAAAAGCGATTTCCATAAATATTGACAGTCTTGAAGTATCTCTGAAGCCAAAAATAGAACTTGAAGGTATAAAAATCTAATAAACAAAAAATATCAACAAGAACGATATTAAAAATATCTCTTAAACGTGGAATTCGACAGACAAGAAAAAGTCCCCTTTTATACCAGTGTTCCTTAAACATGGTAACATTACGACCCATTTTAAAAATCTGAAACCACTCAAATTCTTCCTTCAAAGAAATAGTGCAAAATACATTTTGAAACATTGAAAAACATATCCTTCAGGATAGCTTCAGTCGAAACCTTAGAAAATTTGTTTTACGACCTAGGAACAGATCCAGAACGACATTTTGCGAAACCCTGGTTGAACGAATATAAAAAAACTTTAAGCAGAGCACATTCCTATCAAATAAAAATGCAACACCATCCACTACTCAAATTGAAGCTCTCTCACGTCAAACGCGCCCTGGCATCGCATTGTCTTGGTGGACGTAGAGCGCAAGCAAGAAAAAAGTTAAATTGGAAACTTACTTTTATATGAAACTCTCGTCTGCCCTGGTGCGTGAATAATCTCCTCGAACGCGCTGAAGAAGACGACGCCTGCAACCAAACAACAATTTATTGTATTAAACTGCAACATGTTCTACGTTATATGTATAACAATAGGAAATATCAAGTGCGGCAATATGAGTAGCAGTGTTTAATATATAATCATATACTGTTTTCAACAAAAAAAAAACAAAATGTGGGTAAATGAGAATCCGCATTTGGCATCCCATTATTTCTGTATTATCTCGGTTGTGCGCGCAGGAAACGTCAATAATGATGTTAGAAAGCTGTAAACTCATGTTGCGCAACACATAAATATGTAATGGGATGCTGAAGAGTTCGAGGAAGCTCGAAATACACCACATTGTACATTGACGAGTGGCTGTTGTAAAGGGTGGTTGTTAAACATGGTACAAAGCGGATTTTTATGTTTGCAGAAATTCTAACTTTTGTGTTGTAATGAAAGGATTACCAAAGGCAATTATTATCTTGAAAAAAAAAAATATATATAAAAATCTAATAGGAAGCCATGATGAAGAAATATAGCTCAAACATAGTCAACAGTGAAATTGTTTATCATAAGTTGTAAATATATGTTGTTTGCCTTAATGAAACATGAATGATGATGTTAGAAAAGTGAAAACTGAATTTGGATACTTAAATTGAATAATAAAATTCTTAAACACCTGAAAATTCAAATAAAAAAGATTATGAAAGTAGAAAAAGAATGGTAGTTGTTAAAAATAACACAAATTTCTTTATGTTTTAGGAATTAATGACAAATTATTTTCCCCGAGAATGTAATTTATATTTTTATTTCGTTTTTTGTTTATATTTTTTTATTAAGCAGTTAATTGTGAATTACCGAAAAGTTCTAGAACAATTTAATTACCTACAAGCTTTATATTTAGCAATATTCCACAAAGTGAAAAAAAAAAAGATAAATAGCAGTGATATAAATGACAGGATGCTTTAATAACATATTTGGCAGTCAAATCCTCAATAAATCAAATAAATCCCTCATTTTCCATCACATTTTTTATACACCAAGCATTCTTCACCGACCAAAAAGTACTTTTTGTGCTTTCCAAGTACGAAATTCAGATTCGCGAGAAATATTAAGTGTATCCAACAATACCTCCTCGATAACCTCTTCAACAAAAGTATGCCTTATAAGGATATAGGCTCGAATGGCTCTCTGCCTCGAGCAAGAACTGGCTGGAATTTTATTTAGCCCGAGAAAGGACACCGAAACTGAGTGCCAGGATCAAAGATTTCAAAGCTCTCTCAGATGCAAGTGCAAACTTTCGAGCGCACACTGTTCAATGCCCACTTAAACAGCGAAGCGAATGAAAAAAAAAACCAGCATAAAATATCATATGAAAAGGAAAATGAAGAGCGTGGGCGTAATATAAGGTTGTAGTGCATCTGGATGCTCGAAATAAGAGAGCAGCAAAAAAAAGAGAAGAAGATGGAGCAAGTTGTTCATGCTCAAGTTGGATGGCGGTGGACATTTGCGGAGGACGCGAATTTTCAATGATAGCACGAGGAAAACAAAAGCGCAATATACGGTTATATATTAGAAAAGCTTTGTTCAGGGGGATTTAAGTGGATTATGTAAGATGAATGATTAGAGAAATTTTACGAAGTTCATTATTTTTTCAAATAATTGAATGATGCAGAAGAAAATTGATAAGATATTTTTTTGGAAATTAAATTTGTATTCATTTTTTTATAACCCTAGCAACAAATCGACTAAAAATCCAGAATTCAAATGAGCTAAACTTGTGACATTACTGGATATTAACATTGCCAAGTTACTTTCACTTGGTTTACATTATAGTTTAGGTATTATGCCACTTAATAGTTAATTATGTACGATTAATTAGTTGATTACTCGGAAATATTGATTAATTGTACTAACTTAGTTGAGCTTAGTCAAATCATGATTTAGTACCAATCAAATTCTACGTATGTGTAATTCGCCAAGATATGATTTGATAAATTCTATATCTTCTCTGTAATATCATGTAATTTGGTATGTTATAACGAAACTATTCAACCAAAAAAAAACTTCCTAAAAAATTTGTTATTTTGAATCAATATCTGATCTGAATACTTTGTTAAATTTCTTATATGACCTAAATTATAACTTAAATATTCAGGAATTAATTAATTTTGAGTTCCATATCATGTATGGTCATTCCAATTAGTAATTTTTTTATTTCTACCGCAGAATATTCAACAATGACAATGGGTAAATGCAAAACTTATAATCCAACAAGCTGATTGCGGTTTGCGCCCTCATAAGCTTTGGTTCGGCTTCGTAAAGCAAAATTAATTAATTAATAAAGCTGCATGTGCAATAACGTATATCTGGATCAACAGAATTTGCTGCAACAAGCTTAGCGAGTTTCTCAAATTACATAATATTGGTTGAATTACCAAAGCTGCTCTAAATGTAGTGTGGTACTGCTGATATTATACCCACGTACTTGCTATGGATGCATACATATAAGCGTTTGATGAAGACTTAAATTAAATAGTTGATTAATATTTAATTTGTGTACCAACTCCAAGTTCTGCCAAACAATATTATATGTTTAAAGTTGTTCATTAATTACAAATTATTATTGCTTCTCGATTCATATTAAATTAATGCAATAAAATTATAACAACATTTTGATGTGTATTTTGTTTGTTGTATATTTTTGTTTCAAAATTTCTGAATATGTTCATACGGTGATTTTTATAATAGATAAGGAAATTTTCTTAAATGTGAAAATCTGAGACTGTGACATCAAATAAACTAAAATTCTTGATAATGAATAAATCGTTTATATTAAAATATCATTTTATGATATCTGCTTGCAAAATTTACCTGCAAATTTCATATCACTAATTATTTTGAATCGATCCAACTATCACTGAATTATTTTAACTATTTCATCATAAACATAAATAATCTGAGATTTTAAAAAAATGAGAATAACTGGAATTAGAAAGTCGTTTTTTAAATAACTATTTTGAAAAGACTATAAATTTGATGTTTTAACAATAAAGTAACATAAATTTAAAGAATTACATGGATCTTTATTTATTATTAAAAATCAACCTAAATCTGAATAGTTCTATTTTGAGTAATCTGGCTATATTTAGCCATTAAATTTTTTTTTGGATTTTAAGAAATTTGATTTCATATTCAACCAACATTCTTGGATGAGATACTAATGAATCTTGAAATACTTCCTTCCTTGTTACATGGTTAACAAGAAGATTAAAACTCTAATTAAAAATCGACAACGTTCACAAGAATCTTTGAAATCCACCTTTAATACACTAGGACACTAAAATGTGCCTTCAACCTATACAAGAAAAACATAATGGCACCTTCCTAAAGACTTGGAGCACATCCAAAATTAATGCCCTAAGTGAACGCTGCAAACATAATGAAATTCCCTTCTTCGCGTGTTGTTTCCCATTAAAATAAGAATCAAAAACGGTCAAATTTGATGGAACTTTATTAAAATAATTAACAACGCTCCCTCTTTTATTAATAAACTGCAAAAACTTTTGCAATTTTACCAACTCATTTGAAAGTTTAATGAATTTAAGTTCCCATCAAGTGGAAATTTTGCGCCCGACTGCACGCATTGACACAACTCGTTTTTTGCGCGATTATTAAAAGTTAATCGATTTTAACGAGTTTTTAAACTAATTGCTCAATTAATTAATTACCAGCGAGAGCACTTGCTTTATTGCATCCGGCCGCAGCGTTTCGCGCTTCAGCGGGCAACAATGTAAATTTAATTCAATTAGAATTTATTCAGTGGACAACTTTTAATTATAATTTCGTCGTCGTCGTCGTTCGCTGCTGACAACAAAAGCGAGCGAAGTTGAAAATGCGTCCGAAAAACACGCGGATGATTTGTCTTTTTTCCCCAATGGTATGGTATTTTTGCAATTCAAATCCGGTTAATACTTTGCTATTCGTCCAATGGGAAGCGGACAAAAAAAATAAACGGAAGCCCGAAAAGTAGGAGGAAAAGATGTCGACAGAAAGGAATGCTGGAGGGAAAAGGTGAGGACTTGACGCGTTGAAACAAAAGGTATAAAAGGCCGAAAGGCAATGAAGAAAATACGATGTTGAAGACGAAGAATCAGTAATGGGAAAAGTGTCACTGAAGTCTTGTCTTATAAGTTTGTTTTACAACATCGAAATCGAGAAAAGTCGCATTCATTACTCGATACGATATTGGTTTCATTTTTATTTCACGTTTTGTAAGGTAATCTTAGTTTTTTGTCTCTATGGAAAATCTTTGATGTGAAATGACAGCTTTCCGTTCCATAGAAGCTTTAATTTCTACGAGAATCAATTAATATTTTGACTGATAATAAATTTTCTAAATTATCGGATTGTCCGGAAAGTCATTTCGTTTTTTTTTCTTTTTTGTGCAATTATGCTGTTATCAAAAAGATGGCGAATGGTGTTGGACCAGAAAGGTCAATACATAATTTAATAATTATTTCGTTTATTATACGAAAACTGTCTTTCATTTTCTCAAAGAAAAAAACGAAATTCATTTTCGAACAACTCAATAATTTTATAGATTGAATGAAGTAAAATTAAAGAAACTGAAATTTAAAATTATATATTACATGATAAATGGAAACTTAAAATGGAATTCCAGAAGAATCAAGCAAGTGGGTTTTTATGTGTAATCCGAAAAACTATCAAATACCCAATGGAGAGAATAGAATTTGAAGGAAATTGCAATAATTACGTCTAAACGAATTTTCTATTACAGCACTATCATAGCAAGCTTAGTTTCAATTAGTGTGCGTGCTGGAAGAGGCTGCTGTTTGCTGGCAGCGATCGACATGGAAATCCATTAAAGTGACTGATTGCCTTTTCGCCCACGCATCGATTGCGCCCACACTAGCGGCCCAATTGTGTACGCCGACCTCGAGGAGCACATGCGGGGGTGTGACACAATTCAAATCGAATCAGCGTCGCAATCAGCGCGCATCTCTTCGACGACAAAAGCGCGAGCCGACAACATCCAAGAGAAAGGACTGAATACATATTAATCAGGGTGGTTATTGGTTTTCGCACTTTGCCCCAAGCGCAAAGACAGCCAGCCAGTTATCGCGGAAATATTTGCATGCTTGTAGCTAGCAAGTCTGTGCAGTTACAATTTTCTGTTGTCCTTTCCAGATTATTTCAGGATTCTGTGTTGCAGATATATTTCATATTTTGTATTCATCCAGCATGGCGGAAACGATGATGCCTTGAGGCCGATGAATACAAGTACATGGTTCATTTACAATTTTAATCTTCTGATGCGAAAGTAGGATAATAATTCATTTTTACATTCAAATATTTGCCAAAACAAAAATGTTAAATGAAAAAGCAATTATCTTATAAGACTTTTTTCAAAAGAAATTAATGATCTACACATCTAAAACAAGTAGAAGAAATAGACCGGTTCTAGATCAAAATGCATTTTTAGATTACAAATCATAAATTTGAAATTGATACTTTTTCAAATACTTGAAGCTTTATGGAAGCAATCAAGAAAAATGCAAAATACACCACGACTCTGTATCTTTTTGTTTGCATGAACAATGGGACCAGGGATATTACTAATGTTCGCAAACACAAACCCATACGCATATTGCGAATGCAATTCCTCACATTGTGCAATATGTACAATGTATTATGATCCGTATATTTGCTATTTGTTTTGGCGCAAATAAAAGGGGGAATGATGGAAAGAGGAGACGTTTTGAAAGCCATTCAAAACGAAGCAGCGAGTAGACTAGCGCTGTTTGAGGGAAGCGGATAAAGAAAATGCGACACGTTTCGCCAACTGGCATTGTCGAGTACCAACAAAGACGCAGGACGAAAAAGTGCACAACTATATTTTCTGCATTCTGCGAAAGTTGGCTGGGTTACTTGCCGCTCTCTGTGTGCTCGTTTTGTGGGGATGTTTCGAGCATAATACAATTTGTCAGCGTGATGAATTCCATGAAATGTATAGTGCTAAACAGCACACTCGCCGTTTTCTAAAATATTCCAAGCACTAGAATATTTTTTGTTTTGAATTTCAAAGAAGTTCGGGCAAAATATCGCCATTCACACTGAATTTTAGTCAGTTAGTTTGTTAATGCAAAATAGAAGAAATAGACCGGTTCTAAATCAAGAATCTAGAATCGGCTTATTCTTTCTATTAAAACTACTTTATTGAAATTTTCAGGGTAAGAGTTTACAAGAGTTACAGAAACCATCTAATAATTTTCTCCAGATCCTACATCTACATTTTTCCAATAGCAATTCAAAAAGTCTCAAATGAACCTCACATTAGTTAATTTGGAAATTGAAATCTTCTTTTTTAAATTAATTAATGTTTTCTGAATTCAACTTAATCATTAAATTTCCTGTTCGAAATACACGTATTATTTTTACTAAAATCCTAACTTCGTATCAAATATATCATAAAATACAATTTTAATTAATAAATATGTTGATAACCAATAATCAATCGATACGAATATGCAACCGGAAACCAAATAGCCAATTACACTTCGAAAGCCCCATAGTGTCATATTGAAACCACGCGTCAAAAATTGAAACCGGCATATTTTACTATTAAATGTAGACGCAACAGTTTGGATTGAAAACTGGGATAATAATTAATCACGTGCGAGTTTAATAAAAAAGTAATAAATCACTCTCTTCCTCTGTGCACACATGTGATGCTCGTGCTCGCATCGAGATCGCAGAGATTTTTCCGCACGATTCATCGCCATTTTCAAGCAGGTCATATTTGCGCACGTAGCTGATGATGATTTAGATTACGAGTATGATCTGCATTAGTTTATCATAATAGATGCGATATTAGTATGTGTCCAGCATCGATGGCGAAATTAGAAAATTTATTATCGATGCATTATTGTTCATTGAACCAAGCGCGCACAGAGGACAATCGAACGTTGGTACAGAAATGTCATTGTTCAAATATCGAACTATATATATAGTATTTATCAGAAAACTTTGAAAATAATTTATCAACTTTCAAAAAGAGTGGCGCCATCTAAGAATTTACTATTTTAATATTCAAAAAATTACTGTTATTCAAAAGTAATGATGGACTTCTATCTATCAGTTAAATCTAATAAAATGGATATTTTTTTAATATCAATTTTGCAACCAATTAAAATTTGATGAAATGAATTTTCCGAAAAGGTACTAAAATTTGATTTTAAATTATCAGTTTCTGAACAATTTTTGTAGTCTTGTTAATTTCTAGATAAAATTTACTCATTATTATTTAGAATAGTAAATGAATCCTAAGAATGAAATGACTAAAATTTTCTGGGAGGTTTTAATTATATGATTTCCTTTGAAGATTAAATTTTCTTTTTGGCGAGGTAATATCAAAATTTCTTGATACAAACTATACAAAAGCTTCTAGATGATTGCTAGTAGCATGGACTCGATGCATGTTATTGCAGGAACATTTAGTATTTGGCACGGAATGATGACATTTTCGCACCCACTATCCTCGTATCTCTATCCAATAGTCGGGCACGCAGATAGTAATCATAATAAATTGTTATTTTCGACATGCCTGACCGAATGTTTTGTTGGCCATCCATATTTTCTCATTTCATCGCGGCCTTGTTCGCGTTTTTGTTCTTCGACTTTTCATTTTGGTATTTTCCATTTTTTGATTCGCAGAGATTTATACGAAATAACACATCATCGGTTATATTTGGTTTAGTATACAATTGAAGTATTTTCAACGAGTATTATTTCATGCATTATAAACAAAATCTCGGAAACGAATCAGAAAAAAAAACGAAAATAATATTTGATGCAGTTCATAGCAAAGAGTTATTTTATTGTTGATCGGGGAAAATAACCGACTAAAGGAAAAGTAATTTCAATGCTTCCGCGAAGAGTCAATAAATATAATTCAGATTGAAAATGGACAAATTCAATTTTCCTGACTTTTATTGCAATTGAAATGGGATTTACTTTATGATATTTTCTAGAAATATTTTTCTATGGATCTTTAATTTTATTAATGTTTTCAATTTTTCAGGATGAAATGTTTTTAAAGTACTGAAATCATTATTAAATTGAAATTAAGCAAGCAGCAAATATAATTCAGGTTTGTTATATGTTTTTCAGTTTGCAACAATTATAATTCAGATTTGGTAAATATAATTGAGATAGCATAAGTTTAATATCAGAAATATCATAGTCAAATGAAATTCAGAAAAGTTCAAATGCATACCAGATTAGTGCCACTTCTTGTTAAATAACAATTCACTTTTTGATAGATAATTTGTGAATTACATTTCATGAATCAGAATTAATTTATAGCATTCTGAATTAAAAATAACGTTTTCATTCATTTTCATTACAAAATCATATCTGAAACGATGGGTTTGTGCAAAAATATTTTGACGAATTTTGATATTTAGCTAAAATATTGCAGAATGAATGAGAAAACTGGCACAAAGCTGTTGCAGGCGCGCTCCAACTTTCCGCATAGTTTACTGCCAACGTCTGAATCTGACAACCGACCGTCTCTCCCTTATCGATATATAATATACAAATCTGCGGGAGTCTGGGCGTATTTTTCGAATCGCAACGTTGCAAAACTATCTTTGTGACAGAACGAACACGAACGCGACCAAGAGCAGGAACCGCCCACGGTTATAGTACCGCCAGGATATCAAGGCTGAAGGACAAAGGACACAAAGGAGTGCAGACTGCGACAGGGGGGGCGACACCAGCGACATCACATTAGACTAAGTACCACAATGAAATGACAAACGATAAAATGTTCATGGGGATTTTCAATTTTAAAATATTATTTATGTCCTTTGAAAATCACGAATTATATATTCAATCCTTCTCATTGTCGTAAATATCATTACGAATTCTTAAACGATGAAAATAAACAAAATGGCGTTAATTTCAAATTTTTCTTAAAAGTTTAAGATTTTTTTAATTTTTGGAACACTCTGTAAGAGAGAGAATATCAAATATAAGACTCAGTAAATAAAAGCACCATTCCATTATTACATCAAACGCAAGATACGCGAAACGCACCGAAAGAAATTCGAGAAGCATTTCCGCTTTTTCTTTGCGCGTTTCGCTCATTTTCGCAACAAATTTTCGACGTATTTCCCCTCATTCGGCGTGTTCTTATCGTTGAATGTGCACATTTATATAAAAAAATGTTCCCATCCAACTCCCCTTAACAAATGATACACACATAAATAGCCAATAAAATATCGATAAAGTGAACAAAAAAAGGACGTTAGGACCGAAAGCAAGCCACTCAAAAAAAATCATCCCCCCCAGTAAAATTGTACTTTACTTATTTGTTTAGCGTCATTTGGTCGCTATTGAAAGCAACAAGTATCTTTGCAGAAAGGAAGTTCGCAAATGATGAGTTCGAGACTGAAAGTTAACTCCGAGGAATTAAGAGCGCTTAGCATTTGAATAAAAACAATGAAAGCGTTCGCAGGTTTGCGCTGAAAGTTTGAGAAGGAGTATTTCATAAACGCTTAGGTAAATTTCGAGTTCGGTTCGGAAGTGTTTTTGTTTCGGTTTCTCGGCGCAAAGAACATCCAAGATGTGGGCAGAAGTTTCAAGATGAGGAAGTAAGAACTCAAGTTACATTTATAATTAAATTTACAATCTCTGGAATTTTCGTATTTGATATAATTAATGGACAAGTCAGTTTATATTTTCACTAAATTTTCAAATTAATTTAAAGTTAGAATTTATGTTCAGATGATAATCATATTATTAAAATAATTATCTGAATATTAAAAATAATTTGGCTTTTGCAAAAATTATCAAAATGAAGAATGTACTAATAAGAAAATATCATTTGAAATTCAGAAATTAGAAACTATTTCATCGATGAATATTTTCTACGTTTTGAAAACCATTAAATGCAAAATATGATTCAAAAAATTAACTAGAAAAGATATAGATTATTGAAAACGATAACCTTAATTTGGTCCTTTGTTGATTTAATTGATACTCATGAAATAATCTAATAAAAAATAAAACCACAATTAAAACTTAAATTAAATCTTTAATATTACACCCCATAAATCTTTAGAATATATGAGCAAGTTTAATAGAATGGTTCACATTTGGCAACCTTTGTAACCATGGAAACCTTGCCGGAAGTGACTTTCATTAAATTTTTTGGCACCCATAAAAGCTACCTTCATCCTTGCAAATACGTAACGAGCACTAAAAAATGACAAAGCACTTCAAACATTCCTGGCCGCGTTTGCTCTCACTTCCGGCAAACAAGCTTACATTTCCTTATTGCCTAATGAGTAGTAATAGGTGCTCAAAGCTGGGGGGTAATTGGAAAAAGTGACACTTTTACTGCCAAAAGGACTCTCTCGGTTCTTCTGCTTTCTTCGTCCTAGTATCACAAGATGCTTTAGTGTTCGGGAAAGGTTCGCATATTCATTTTCGTTTCGTTGAAAGAGAAATGCCATCGAAAATATGTCTCAAGGTTAAAAGGATATTTTTAAAGAGAAAGGATTTTAATTTCGTCCTTGGAGACTTCCTGCTATTTTCAAGTTTAACATTCTATAACACTTGATTTTTAGTGTTAACTTGCAAGAAATAAATTGAGTTTCTAATAATAATAATCATTTCATTAAAAGTTGCAAACTTGAATAGAGGACTGTTTTTAATAATTGTAATTATTCAATTATTAGATTACTAAGAAAAACATTGCCATGAGAAAATTGTTTTCCCATTTTCTCATTCGAGAAATAGCAATATAATAAATTCTGTAAATGATTATGATTAATTAATTTAACTTTTAGGAAAGAAACAGCTGAAATTTTAAATGTTAAATTACCCTTTGAGGATGTCGTCCTACTAAATTTGAAAAATTACCATATTTTTAACTAAAATTCATTAACAACCTAGTAATTTTTATTAAATAGAGATGGTACTTTTTCAGAAGTTTGATGGAAAATGAAGCAATTAATTATTTCCCTAATTTTAATTAATTATCACAAAATCAATGATTTCATTAAAATTTGACAAATTTTTAGTTGCCCATCAAAAGGATTGACTACAACTTCAAGTATTTCATTGTCATCTACAAATACAAATAATCTTAAGAGTCCTGGGTGATTTTTGAAGGATTTGAAGGTTATATCAGATTCAAAACTTAAACTTTAATTATTTTCATTAAACAAATCTAGATTGTAAACATGAACTCACAAGCAACGTCAGATATCTTTGTTATTTTTTACCCTTGATTTTCTTGATTGTTAATAATTGTTCAAACACCAAAATTTTTCTCTAATGTTGATTAATCCTTCCTGTAATTTTGATCAAAAAAAGCCTACAAACTGAAAGAATTTCTAATTTTTGGTACTAATTCAAGAGTAACGACAAATGTCTGTTTGTTTATCAAGGATCAAGTATTTAGATTTTCATGAATATTAATAAATTTGTTCACAAAGCAAAGTTAAAAAAAAAATCATACACATTGCTGAATTTTTTTCTTGCAATTGAATAATTCTTTCTTGGCCAATGTTACTTTGATTTTCAAAAAAAAACATACAAACTGAATTAAAGAATTTCTGATGTTTGATATAAATTTAAAAGAAACGACAGATATCTATTATTTATCAATGATCAAAACATATTTTTGATTGAATATCAATGATTCTTCAGAATCAAAATGATAATTGATCAATCATTTGTTCTTAAATAAAAATAATATATAAAAATAGTTGTGAAAAATTATCATTACTGTATAACTAATAGAAAATTATCCTTTAAATTTGTAATTAATCGATGCTTCATTGTGTAATATAATTTCCACTGAAATAATATGCAAACAAATTAATTGTATATTCAAACACTAAACGAACCCTCAAATTAAATTCCTTTAAAATCGATGAATAGATTAAAACTAAAATGAAGCATGAAGCAAATAAACCTCTCGTTCACAGCATCCTATCAACGAATTTATTATAATTCCAATATAATAAAGGTCATCCCCGTTTCGTTCGTCCATACCAAAACCCAACATATCCGTAATCGTATAATAAGGGTTGTGACCCTCATCATTAGCTTGGCTATCATTCCTTCCTAATTTCAGAATTTAAGCGGATACCAATATTAGATATATAGCCTCAATATGCTGCATGTAGATTGCAAATTTCATTCAAAACTTGCTGGACATGCAAATTCCCCGAAAATAATCCACCACCAAAGATTTGAAAAACAGGGGAATCACAGGATCACATTATGACAGCATCCTTTTGTTATTTATTTTAATTGAAAACACGGATTAATCATGTACACATTCGAGAAAAAAGCTGAGCAGCGAATTAATTTTCATTCTGTACGCATGAAAAGCTCCTGCACAACTTTTCCGCCCGCGCTGTTTGCGTCCGTTTCCTGTGGGCGTTGATGCGAGGGAGGCAGAAGAGAAAAAAATGCATTCATCATCCGAACGTGCCTATTTTATTATTTCGTTTTCGCACAACCAACCAAGCTGGATGGACGAATCGCAAGGATGTACATTCGCTCGAATTACTTTCGGGTTCTATTATGAAACGGGTCTTAATTCGCCTCCTGCATACGCGCCGAGCAGAATTGGCGAAACATGCCGAGAGAATGAGCAGAAACAAGCATGGACGCGTGCTATCTGCAGGCGTGCACTCCGTGGAAATCATGTTGAGTTTCCACAAACACTCAACAAGTATTTGTGCGAAAACGAGGAATTAAAGAACATGATCGCATTTGCAATGCATGCGCACTCAATGGAGATAGATGTATGTGCAGAATGAAAGGATGTGAAGAAAGGTTGGTTTTGCTATTGAGTTTCAGTTGATTGAAAATAGAAAATGAAACTATTAATTCTGCAAATGAATTTTCCTTTAAAATTTTCATTTCTATTGCTGTAATTTTCATGCTTGTATTCCTAATTTAAATATTTTCATAAAAATCCAAGAGAAAACGACAGCGAAGAATTTTTGCGCCATTTAGTGATGTAAGTCAAAATTGAATCCAAATAGATATTTATAAATTATTTCCAAAATAATCAGAATTCAATGATAAACAAAAACCATGAAGTATTTCTTTTTTTTTTCTTCAATGATAATTTATAATAATATAAATTTTTGATATAAATCATTGAAACTTATTGCACTTTTTTTAAGTAATGACTTAAATATCAATACCTATGATTATGATCATTTGCTCAATAATATCCCTAAGAAATCGAATTTAAAAATTGTCAAAAGTCCAAAAATGCAGAATCCATGATGATTGATGAAATTAATATCAGCTTAAGAAAATATCTAAGAGTTAATCTAACTCCAAATTATAAACAATTGTGTTAAGTTTGAACCATAATCAGATAATAATAATTCAGTAGGAAGCGAAACGACAAATTATTTCAAATTTTTCTTACAGAAACTAAAGAAAAAATTAAAGTTTTTTATAATTTAAAGTTTTGAAACTCATTGTAGATTTTCATGAAAGATTTTTTTGAAAATAAATACTAAAAATAATGTTATGTTTATCCACTATTTTATATACATATATCTATAAATATGAAAGATATCCAAAAACAGATTTTAAAAGTTAAAATTTTGAAACTTATTGAAAAATTTCTTGGAGGAATGATTTACATAATGATTACTAAATTCAGTATTATTTTTATGTCACCAATTTAGACATTTCCACAAATATCAAAATTTAAACTGAAAATATGCTATCAATTTTCTTTGATAAAAATTATTGATAACATTAATATCAACTTTCGAAATTATCTAATGTAAACACATTTTATCAAAATCCAAATTACCTACAGAAATTTTCTGATGATAAAAATTTGCAATAATTCAATGCTAAACAAATACAACTAATTATTTAATGTTTGTTGTGATTTTCGTCTTGAATTTTTGGAGTAAAATTCAGGAATAATTATTATTAAAGTATATCAATTAAAATTTTCAACAAAACCTAAGTATCAAAAAAAAGAAATTTGTAAACGCCCTCTTTTGATCTTTTGAAAAGCTTTAAATCTACTACAATTAACGAATTTAATAGCAGATTAAAAAATGATCTAATCTACAAACATCTTATCTTATCAAACTCGAAATTGCCTCCCATATCAGCACTTTTGTGATAAACCAAGATAACAATAAATTGCAGCGATTCGGTGACACTGACAAACGAAAAGTCGGCCAAAATGCACGAAACGAAGCGCACCAACGAGCTGCTAAAAAGACTCCTGAAGCAAACATCAATCTTCAACAAGCGACCATTCTACGAGTCTGCCTCATTGGAACCCTTCGTGCAAGAACTTCACTTCTACCGAAACACAACGAAACGCTTCTTGCACGAGGATCTACTATTTCTGCTCAAAGAGAAAGAGGATTTACCACCTTCGTCAGCGACGGTGGCGCCAGAACGTCAGCGTCTTTTTGACGCCTGGAAATTGCTACTTGCCAGTGAAGAATTATACAGCGATGCATTAAAGATCGAGAATTTCAAACGCGACCAATTCAACTGTGCGCACAGCTTCAGTATTCTACCACCAACGCTGAGATCGATGGACGATGGTGGTCGTGGTGATGGTGGTGCAAAAGTGCAACAGAAAAGGGTCAAACTCAATTTGGGGTTCTTCAATGTCCTTCGAGGGAATTACCACAAAAAGGATAAGATGCCATTCGGGGATAAGGCAGCACAGATCATCGTTAGTTTTGAGGTTAATTTGAGGGAGCATTTGAAGTCCTTCATTGATTATTGCAAACGGTATGGGGTTAATTACAACGAGGATTGTACCAAAGCGGAATTGACGAGGAACATGAAGAAATTTCATGTATGTATACGATATTTCAAAAATTATTGTTGTTTCAAAATATCTTTTGGTCAGATTTTTTTTGGATATATTCATTGTCGTTTTCAAAAATTGCCTATAGCGTTTTGTTTTTGCGCTACAAACAAAAGTTCGATTTTCGCCATTTTCGAAAAAGCCTAATAACTTTCTTATTTCGCTAGTTACTTAAATTAAATTTTTACATTGTTTGGGCACTTTTTAGAGTACATTTCAAAAGGATAGATGAAAAATTTTTTAATGCTTGGATTTTTGTGTTATGACATAAAGTTGCTTTTTTTAAATACAAGTCATAACTGATTTCTACATAATTAGAAAGCTAATTTTTTTTGTTTAAAATGAACTATAATATGTAGGGTCGGGCATAATTTTTAACTATTTATTTAATAAAAATCACTTTGGCATAGATATTTTGGGTAAAAAACAAATGATTCTTGTAACTATGATTACAAAACAAATTTTAAAATATGTAATAATCGTGCAAACGATCATCGTTTCAGTAGTTTTGCTATTTTATATTGATCCTGCAATAATTGAATACTATAAATGTAAACAAATGCAAAACCCCTACCAGAGCATAATCACTTTAAAATTCTGCTCAATCTGATATGTCCATCATGTTAAATCAAATTTGACATCATATTAAAACTAAAAAGTGTGTTATAAGTGTTATTCATTATTAGTTGTTAGTTAATTAATTCTGTAAAAATGATGCGAGACCCCACATGTTATAGTTCATTTTAAAGAGAAAAAAGAATGCTTTTTAATGGTATAAAATTTAGATATGATTTGTATTTAAAAAAATCCAACTTTCTTCTGGAAAACAACAACTGAAAATTAATATGTTACAGGACAATTTGTGGTTATTATGCAACAAAGTGAAAGTCACATGGGAGAAATTACATGATGAAGTCGACCATTTGGATTTCGAAAAATGCAAGCTGATAACCACCCAACAAATACCAATGGAAAACGTGGAGGAGATCAGAACCGAAATGCGACGAGTTTGGGACGACTGGAACGTCTATCAATTGATCGTTGCCGAATACATCTCGGGTCTGGAAGAGTTGTGCACGATCCTGGGACAATTCAGGACACGTTCGTCCGACAAGGGCCAACTCAGACAAAAGTCCCGCCGCATGTTCGGGGCGCCGAAGAAAAATGCAGACACGGCGAGTGCATCCAGCAGCGACACGTACCGGGAGCATGTATCGAATGTAAACAAATTGCTCGCTGATAAGATATCGAATGTGATCGTGCAACTGCGAATGGAGGCAACGACGAGGGAGTGCTTTGCGGTGATCGTTGACGAGCTGAAGGATTGCTTGAATTTGTTTCGGAATCGTCGAGTGAGTCGTTCGCGGAAGCCCAGCTACGATTCGGCCAAACATGAGAATAGCTACGATTATTTTCTATCCTAGAGCGTTCAATCTGTTTGCGGAATGGATGGATGGGCAAATATTTTAGATTTATGCTTGTTGGATGTTTCCACCACTTTTCAATCATTGGAATTGTAGGATTAGTTCTTGTAACTGGATTGTAAAAGTGAGATATATCAATTGTTATAAAACTGATCTCACAATCAGAAGACATTTAAGTGAAATTGAGAAACTATCAAAAGAGTTTCAAATTTTGATTTTGGAAACGTCACTTTTAATTCAGAATGTACAAATGTAATTCCAATTCATAAAATGTAATAAAAAATTGTTATTTAAAATTTAGAAACGATTACATGTAATTCAGATTACATTGACGTTGATTTAAGTAATATTTGTAAACTGAGTGAAAATTACTGCTGCTTTATTAATGTCAATTTACTGATGTTATGTAAATAATTTCCTTTAAAAAATGAATGTTTAATTATTATTAAATTTGTGCTTTCTCAATTATATTTACCAAATCTAAATTAACATTGTTGCAAACTGAATTACATGCAAAAAAACTGAATTACATGTAAAAAACTGAATTACATGTAAAAAAACTGAATTACATGTAAAAAAACTGAATTACATTTGCTGCTCGTTTATTTACAATTTACCAATTGAATTTCATTTTGTTCTTTCTGTTCCTATTTTTGCAAAAATCCTAAGAAACCTTTCAGCTAATAATCTAAATATTAATATTTGTATAATTCTAAAAATATGGAATCAATTAATGTAACTCTGGGTATCAACCCAAACCAAAAGAAAATATGAGTTTACGAATCAATTTTTTCCATCATCTCCGATACCAATTACGAAATTACGAAAAAGCAGGGAAACGTGGAAAATTCAATTAAAGAATCCAAAGAAGCTCATGATGGACTGGCATCAGGGGTCAAATACTCCAAATGAACGTTAATCACCCTCACGGGATGGATGGGATCAGCAGACTTGAGCTTTCAAGTCAGTCAATGCGCGGAAACGAAACCGGGAAAACCCCGAGTGGTCACTTTTCACGTAATTAATTAACTCAAATGGGCAATTTGTCACAAATGAATTAAATTGAGACATTCAATAGCGTAATTGTACTCACTTTTTACGCCTGCTTGGTTCGCCTCGTACGCCTGAAACAATACAAATTTTATTAATTAGTGGGCAATTAAGAGAATGCTTTTTATTTGCAGAATTAATCGTCTCATATTTGCTTTAATTATTAAAGACAAGGAAAACTACAATCATATAATCTATGTAGACTAATTAGCAATGAAATTTTATGTTGATTTTAATTGTCTGTGATGTTTTGAATCAAACAAGTTTTTAATTAGTAATTGCAAAATGCACACCAACAATAAAATTTTTGCTATCTACAAAAATATTTTAATTAAACCTTGGTAAATATTTAAAAACCAAAAACTATATTCTCCTCAAGAACGACGATTAAAAATAAAGCAAAATAAACATGCAAAAAAAAATTCTTCACATCAATTCCGTTTTCGTTTTCTTTATTTTGATTTCTGACTAGATTTTTATGGGAAATTCTTCGAGTGAATGTTTCCATTGCTGATGCGAGACCTTCGCATACTTTCCATGCATTTCGTGGATGCTGGCATATTAGAGATTCTTCCAAATTCAATACCTGCCACCAAGTACTAGTTGCGCCCTAACATCGCATCCTTCGGGAGCGCGGCCTACTCGCTCCAGAACACCGCATGCATATTGATGCAGACGGCTGGAATGTGCAATTTCAACAATCCCTTGGATATTGCGTTGCAAACGAACTTTATTAAACGGAAATGGCGGACGTCGAAGGTCACTTGCAAAAATCTGTTCGCATTCCAATATTCGAATAGCTATAGACACCAAACTATAAAATGCTGACTCCTCGAGAGAGAAGAGACTCACGAATGCAACACTGCAAGAAATAATAAACGTTTTCAAGTGTTTCAATAAAGTTGCGAAAGAATCCCCCGTTTGCATTTTCATGCGCAAGCATAACTCTAAAAGTTCTGCGTTTCTCGGTGCAGGCTCGAATCATCAACGCAAGACATTTGTATTTGTCGTGGAAATTGTAAAGTTTCATAAAGTAGAAGAAGTCTTTAGTATTCTGGTCGAGATGGATGAAGTTGAAAATTGCAAACTTCATTTCAAGATAAAGAAAACGAAGATTTTTTGGAAAATAATTGAAGGGACTAGAGAACATAATAAATTTTGAATAATTGCCTAGAAATTTATGAAATACTAGTGAAATATAATTCTGAAATTTTTTTTTTAATTCAGAATGGATAAATGTAATTCCAAATCATGAAATGTAATCAGAAACCTGATTTACATTAGCAATTCGCTTAATTGCAATTTTCATGTTGAATTTCATGTTTAACTTTCTGAAATAAGTTTTATGTATCTTTAACCTTTATCCTGAAACCTAGAATTTCTTCAGTAGTAAAGTAATAAAAGCTAAATTCCAGATTCTAAACAACATGTATTTATTAAAAAAAACAGGACAAGAGCTTTGAAAACTCGATGTGGTTACGGTGCGTGGTTTCGATTGCCACGTAAGAAAAACAACCTCAAAAGGTCCCTAGGGTTTTACCCTTTGCGTCCAGTTTGATAGACACAACCCATAAATCAATGCCCAAGCATCCATGTAGAACACCAAATTACTCCGTTCCGGAAGAAGAGGAAGAAGATAAAGCGTCCGTTTTGCCAATGTTTATTAATTGTTGGTCGAAGAAGAAAAATTGCTGGTTTATGCTGTCGCCTAAATTAAATTTAATCCCTGATAGCTACAAGTTAACATTTAGGTACTCTTTCAGAAAATTCAAGGAGACTTCAAATAAGTACTGAAAAATGCTCAAAATCGAAATATAACGTCTTATATCACGCTTGTGCCAAAATACCATTATATAATATTATATCAAATTATTGGTACATTAAAAGTTTGCAATTAAATATGAGAATATTTGGAATTTTTCACTAGAATATTCTCCATAATTATGGTTATTTCATCTGAAGCTTGTAAAAAGCTGCTGTACGTTACCTTTTTTTTTTCAGCCCGTGCAAATTAATTAAAAGTTTTAATATCAACCAAAGAGATTTTTTGCAAACGTTCTCATATATCTTCAAAGATATTCCTGATGTTGGTTATTTTTAGACATATCAATATACTCACATTTTTAATTATGGGCGGTTTATTTGTAGTTTATTTATAGTATTCAACCACAATTTTAATGTCATCAAATTATTTATCAGTCGGTACTAATTAAAATAATCTTCATTGAGGAAAATTACTAATTTGTTTTCAAACAACAAAAGAATACGAATTACCAAATTATTTGTAAACTGCTTGTAATTTGCAAACAACAAAACGAACGTCACAGAATGAAGAATGATTCCATTAATGTTAACCACCCACGATATTCGAGAAATTTATTGTTGGGCAACTTATTGCTTAGCAATGTGATCGACATTGGAAAATTTGTCTTCTGAAGCATTTCTACTCGTCGTCCAAACGCACGGATGTAATATTGGTGTAATCAATATGGCGAACGGTTGCTGCTACTAATTCGACAACTTTGATATTTCTGAAGTAATGCGTTCGCCTATTTAAAGTAACGAAGATGAATTGTCGTGGAATTGAGGCGAAATTAGCAGTAAGTTGTTCAATTTATCATTTTTGATTGGTAGGTAGCATTCGATTCAATCGATATTCGTAACGGCCCAAAATCAATCAGATTTCATACGGTAAAAAATCATTCAATTTCCGAAGTATAATCTAGAATGGCCAAAAACAAAACGTCATTTATCACACGTGTGCGAAATATGACATGAAATTTCTTTATGACTCCATGTGTAATGCAAAATTTTGGCATCAAACTGAAAATGAAGATTTATTGAATTTACCATCGTAATAACCAAACTGGCCAATTACTTCAAACGAAGCATTATCGAATTTGCACGTGCCCAACAGATTCATGAAGCTGTGGACATGTTGCACGTCAACAAATTTCAAATTAGGCGCGAACATCCCATCCGTAAATGCTAATCGCAATCGTAATGGCATTCGCAAAATGACCGTTCACTCGTAGTTACCATTTCTACAGGGCGATTTCCGAAATTTCATTAATCCCAATTGCATGTCTCTCTGTTTGTATGATTTTCTGAATGTATATTTGCATCGTGAATATCTCAAAAAAAAACAGAACCTTGGGCAATATGCAATAACTGATTGAAGAGGGAATTAAGGCAAAAATTCCGAGTGGAATTGGTTCGTCATATTGGCACATGACGTTGGATGTTGGATGGTGGTTGAGTTGTAGGTGTAGCGAGTCGTGATTGAGGCGGTAGCATTGCAATCGCATTTCGTTCCTGGAAATTAGGATGCTTGCAATATCCGATTTGTTTCGACGGATATTGAAATTCAAATAAACCAACGAGACCAGACTCGATAGCGTTGCGAATTCGTTTGGCGTACAGTGACATTGAATGTCTGGTTTCTAGATCCTAAATGTTTGTCGTTTACCTCATACAAATACGTATTTAACGTTGATAAAGAGTAATTATCAATAAAGGAATTTTTACAGGTAAAATTTTTCACTTTCTAAATTATCAATTGCACTATATTATTTTTATCTCACTAGAGCTAGTAATCTAGTATTTACCTTGTATGTTACTAGTGAGTAAAATACTAGCTCGTTTATAATTTCTTCTAGAACCTTCGAAAAAAGTACCTCATAAATTTTAAAAACATCTAAATAACATCTAAATTTGCAAGACATAATTAAACATCCATTAAAATTGTCAAGAGGAAAAATTTGAATTTCCTTTTTGAATTTTATTAACATGTCGGTATTGATTAAATTATTATGCGGATGCTGCGTTTGCATTACCAAATCGATTGCATAAAAGGTGCAAAAAGCCTTCAGGGGGTCTGGATAATGGCATGCAAATTCGAATCGATTCTCATCATCGAATGATAATTTTTCAATTTAGTATCCCATTTTGCAATGTGTGATAGGAAGAATGATGATGCAACTCAAATCTAATACTTTCATTTAATTTCTAAATGGAATTTTCACTCCAGAAGAGTTGATAACTCGAAGAGTTTAAACGGTATTTTTTCCGGAAATTAAATCTTCTCAAGAGAGGATTGATTAAATTATTTGTCAATTGATTTTTAAGAAGTAGTAAGTGAGATATTCCAAAAATATCAACCAATTAAGTTTGACAATACCAAGAAAAATGAAAAATTTAATGATTTTTGAAAATTCAGTAGAGATAGTTATTTTTTACAGATAAGATGTATTAGATTTGCAATCCATTGCAAAATGATTGTGTTATTGAAAAATTAAATAAGACCACTCTGTATATTTTGTTTTTCATGTATAATACGATATAAACAACAGTGGAATATTTATTAAATTTCGCACATTCGAGCGAGGAATACTAAATAGTATGTAGTGAAGGCGTTTTCTGTGCACATGTTTACAAATGTGCGCCAATTAAAACGGACAATAACGTATGCGGCCCACACGCATTCGTACAAAATGGGAATGGAACAAAGAATGATTTGTGAGCAAGGTGTATACGACCCTCGTAAAGCATCCCGATATTCGCATGTGAATAATGTACGGCTAATGTTTGAACACGCTGCGTTAGATATTTGCAGAAAATGGGAGTGTGCAAATTCTGAATGCACAGATTTATATTTGCCTTGCTAGGCGATAAATATTTCACGCTACTATGCCGATTAAAGAGTAAGCGTGTATAAACCGGAAATGATATAACACCACCATAATGTAATTCCTACCACTGGATGATATATGATGATCAAGTTTTGCAAGTGCAACTTTAAACAAATCTCATTGTGGTGAAAGTGGAAAAAAATGTGCTATAATTGTAATTCAGAAAATAAGACATGCATTTCAAATGAGAAAATTGTAATTAGGAGTTGCAAATGTAGATTTGTTGTATGTAATTTAGTTTGCAAAATTTATAATTCATATTTGGTAAATATAATTGAGAAAGTATAAGTTTAATATCAGAAACAGCTAAATTTATTTCAGATTAGTCAAATGTAATTGAGAATACATCAAATGAAATTCAGAAGAGTTCAAATGCAAATCAAATTAGTGCCATTTTTGTTAAATAATAATTCAGTTTTTATCGGTAAATTATAACATAACATCAAACTATTGAAATAATTGTCACTCAGTTTACAAATATTACTTAAATCAACTTCACTGAAATCCGAATTACGTGTAATCCTTTCTGAGTTTCAAACGACAATTTCTAAATTACATTTTATCAAACCTTGCTAATATTTGTGCAAAAATCCAATCAAAAATGTAAATTGAGAAAATAACTCCCTTAAACATTTATTTAGATTCAAAAATGCAGACCTAAAATTGAATGTCTTCCACGTATTCAGTGAATAACTTCATAATGAACGAAAATATTTAAGGGATGGAAGATGACGAAGGATAACACTTTTTGCCCAGCTCTTCGTCTGTGCGAGCGCGAACATTTAATATTGATGAAAACAAGCCATCCGCAGAATTCCAGCCGTGGCTATGATCGAATTTGTGCTCATTTCCACCCCCTCAAGTGTTATTATTAACAATAACAGCTCGCAGTGCTCGGACGAACGCGCATAAAATCCACTGTAAGCTCTTCTTCGTCGCTCGCTTTCCTCGCATTATCCTTACACCTCTTCTGGAGGTCTGTTCGACCATGTTCCGCTCGATAATCGCATCCGAGTTCGCATTCGCAAGGAATGCAGACTTACAAGCACCTTACTAACGCAATTAGTGCCCGAGGAGGAAAGGTGATTTAATCGAATTGTCACCGTGGCCAATTTCCAATCTAATAGAATTTTAAAAAGCTACGTCAGAAACATCTTTTTATGTCGAACCAACAGTTAATTATTTTTTTTTTAATAAGTATCAAATGAATTTCAAATCTGAATTGAAATCCAGAAAACGACACATTTAATTCAATGCTTACAATTGTTGCAAACTGAATTGCATATAACAAATCATAGCCGAAAAAATAACGAATAATGCAAAGTGAAATTTCAGAAATTAGTCCAATGAATGATCAACGCGAATTTCTGTAAGCAAAGGAAACCGGAAGTGACGGTAATTGCGGCGCTTCGACAACTAATTACACCACTTTTCATCCATTATAAATCGTTCCAGTTTCAACTCATTCTCATTACGTTGAAAATTCAAACACAAAGTTGAATAAATGACGTTTCTACCTTTACGACCAGCATTACATTAATTAAGGACCTCTCAGATTAATGATACTAAAATGAAATAAATTCGCGCATATTTTGGATGCGTGTCGTAAATTATAAATGGGAATCTCGTTTGGCGAACGTGAGTGGAAATATTAATTAGTTGCACTCGTACATTTAAGGGCTCTTTGTGCCCTCAAGATAAGTCTCCAGGTTGGGCATGAAATTACGTGATAACGTTAATAAAACAAACGATAGGATCTCGGATGAAGTTTAATAAGGGAGCAGCAGCAAATGCAGTGCCATTTAACGTCCGATTCGCGTTTTGTTGACTCCGTTTTTGATTGGGAAGTTCAGCGCGTGCCAAGTTAATTAACATCGAATCCGATCAAACTCAATCTAACTTTTCTATTTGTTCACTATTTTCCCAGCAAAGTACCGATAAATTTCATGTAGTTGGTAGAATTAATTTAGTGTCAAAGGAATTATTTTTTGGTCATTATTTTTAATCCGTTTAATTATATATATCATAAAACGCAATTTGGATTTGTTAATTGTGTTTCGGAAAATATAAAATATATTTAAGAATAGTAAATTTTAAGATTAAATAATTTGAATTTCACATTAGTCGTATGTATTTCAGAATCTGATATTTAAACTTCAGATTAATAAATTGTATTTTAGATAATACAATTTGTATTTGCAATTAGCAAAATGTATTTCAGAATATACAATTTAAATTTCAGATTAGTCATAAGTATATCAGAACATGCAATATATATTTAAGAAAACATCATTTGGAAATCAGAATGAAATTATCGAACGTGCAGAAATGGCAAAGATAAAATTTGACAAGAATTTTAAATAAAGAAGATGTACAAAATTTGTTTACCCCGAAATTGCCCCAAAAAACCGATATCATAAATATAAGTTTGTTGTTATGGTAATCTGACTTTAATTTTAATTTCTGAACCACAAATCATAAAATTTGTAATACATATGCTACTTTCTGAATTCTAATTTACCATTTCTGAAAATTCATTTTTCATTCTGAATCCATTGTATCTTTTCTGAAATAGTTGTGATTCTGTAATACATTTTGTACTTTCTGAAATTCATTTCCCACATCTGAAATACAATTGAAATTCTGTGACAATTTCTAAACTACACATCAAGATATTGAAAAATTATAGCAAAAATAAATTTTGAACCATTTTTTAGCAATTTTAACGACCTTGAAAGCAATTCCAAATGGCACCCCTTTACAAGAACAAACAACAATGTAATTAGATATATCTTCGAAAACAGTTAGTCCCGTTTTGTCTAACAAATAGCTCTGCCTCCCATTTATTCCATCCGTCAGTGCTACCGTCGAGAGTGATATTAAAGCGACTGCAAAGCAAGAGCTTTCCTCCAGAGCTCTCTGCCGGCTGACTTGTAATTTGGAAAATCTAATTCGATTAGAATGAAGTTTCGGCGTTAATTTAATCAACACCGAGCAAGCACCCGACCACCGACCGGCGCGGCTGCTTGTTTGTTGGATGTCTCTGCGAACGCAAACCAACCCAAAATGTCTGTCTGTCTGCATGCGAGGACGCCGAAGAGCATCCTTTATCATGACACCGTATAGATTTGTTAGTTGGCGCATTTCAGCGCGGAATAATAGCACCAGAGCACATACGCGAACGCATTTCGCTGAATGGACGAGTGAGTGATGTTGAAACGACGCCGACGAGAGAGACTCGGAGCAATGAAGCGAAGTGTACATGTATGAAAACTACATAGTCAGTTAGTTGGGGATGAATACTCATATGTCAGCTTTGCGCGAATGGGCGAGTACGCAGATCTCATTTGCGATGAAGCTTGCTGAATTGAGTGTGTGCGCGGAATTGTTATGAGGGAGTCGAAAAGTGCGAATGTGGATGCTGGGATAGATAAGGAGGAAAGCATTCTTTTTGTGCAGCTAAGTGTGGAAAATATCTGGGGATGAGGCTTGAGGATGCAGTGAGTTGTGAAAATTTTGATTGTTGATGCTTTGATTTCCTTCATTTCAGGGTTTATTCAGAAATAATAATAATTATAATTTACTAATCAATTGCAGTTTATATTTTCTAAATTCCCATTGGAAAATATTTGGAGACCTTACGATTTTTGTCCCAATGATGGCAGCACCAACATGCGATGTTGCCATGCAAAAAACACGGGCAACAATGCATCCAGTGTAGAAAACATGAACGATTTGCAATCTACCACGAAGAAGAGAAGGTAATTTAATTACAACCATGCCGTCAATAACATCCCACAGATAGGGAAATAAGTCGCGGAATGACATTCATTGCAGAAATCATATTAGCTCGGCGAATCCTGCGAATCCTGTCGCATCGCAAACGGGAAGTTGACGTTGTTAGTGGCTGCATTATGGAGGCGGATGGCAGGCATTGGCTTGCCGATGTAACTGCAAGATTTCAGCGCGAAAAGCCCCGACAACGAGCACATACAATGACGAAGTATAATATGCGCGTTCGTACACGAGTCGAAGATTATTGGGTTTGCTGACTTGACGTAGACTGATCACCGTTCATTACGATCCTCGTTCGCGTTCTTCGTCGTCATATCGTCGTAGTTGTCGGAGTAATGTGAGCTTGGTTCTTGTAGCCTTCGCTAATGGGAGAGCCTATGCTATTATAGACGCAATCCGGGGATCCTCCGGAGATGCGCAATATTCGGGTATGATTGGCGAAATCTCAAACGACCAGACTAGCAACGAACCGACCGACACTTGCGCCTCGAGCCGAACATGCTAAATGTGAATTATTATCATTCATCTTTTGTTCATACATCATCTTCGTGTTGGCAATAAATAATATCCGAGCGTGTTCGCATTGAAGGAATTAGTGTTTATCTGATCTATCAAACAATTATGCTGGTAATTACACTTCTATATAAAAAAATTGAAGATTTAAGAATTGACTGAAAACTTCCTTCAGACAAAACTAACCATATTTTACAAGGAATTAATCGATAAAACTGTTAGAAAGGTAAGGCAAGGCTTGACTGGGTTTTGTCTGATAAAACCGGAAGTTACTTAAGATTCAACCTAAGGCGATATTAGGTTCCTAGATCTTCGAAGACTACTCTAGATACTCTTTCGTCTCTTTTATCTTAGTTTAGTGGTTGAAGGATGAAGGATGCTCCACAAAAAATGAAGTCAACTGTGAAATATTTTCGCTTCAGTCTTCAAATCAGTAGATTTTTCTTTTGAAACTTGAAAGATCGGCTTACGATTAGTAATAAATTTCTTAAAAAACAGTAAGATTTAAGTTAAGGAAGAATTCCAAATTAGACTATTCAGTTTAATCTTTAAACCCTTTTGATCCCTGTATCCTTGATAAACTTATTAATCTAATATATATCACATAAAAAACTTGGATGAAATTACAGATCATGGGAAGATATTTAACATTCAATCTATTCAGAAACACATTCTAGTCGATCTGATCAGGACATTTTTCTATCCTGAAACTTGTAAGGATTCATCAGGAGCACAACAGAAGCCTGAAGAAGTAAATGAGGTTTCCTCAGGCAGAACCTTTGCTTTGTATAACATCACGTGATGCTTATGTAACCAGAATATGCTAATCAGATTAATAGCTTATCGCAAAATTGAGGGCTCTTCGATTTTACTGGTGGACTTCAATAGGAAGAGTCAACATTTAGCATTCAGTTACTTCACATCGTTCAGGTAAGTTCAAATTCCTCCACACTTCCACACATTTTCCAAAAGAAATTCAGAAAGTATAAAACAAAAGTAAGATTAGCAAATTGTAATTAATCAAGTAGAAAATCTAATTCAGATTTCATGATTTGGATTTACATTTTGCATTCTGAATTAAAAGTGACGTTTTCTGAATTACAATTCAGACTTGAATTTAATTTCATTTAAAAATCTGAATTACATTTCTTTTCTGAAAATTAATAATTGATCTAAGAACTAACTACTTTCTCTGCAAATTTCCAAAAATTGCTGATACCCAGATGACACAGAATTACAAGAATTAAAAATAATTTCTTCCCAACTGTAAAATTATAATTACAATACAACCGCAATCGAGGACACATTGAGGTATGCATGTTGGTATTAGTGTAATTACACCTCCCGAAAATCGCATTGAAAGCAATAAACGGTCATGTTGTACATACGCTGAGTGAAACCTTAATGGGGCTAATTAAATGTCGGTCGATGGTGGGCAATCGAGCCGAACGCAAACCATCCATTGTGTGTGCAAAGTTGGCGCTTTCGGACATTTTGGCTGACGTTTGTTTTGCTGCACGCTGCGACGGATGTAATTTTGCAAGTGCCCCATCCCAAACTACCAACCAGACTGGCAATCAATCGATGGATCGTCAATTGAGGCTAATGCAAACAAGGCGAGCAAATAAACTGCTGCTCCATTTAACTTTACGAACTCAATATCTTTGCTCAAAAGTTAAATTCCCATCATAACTTTGAACGAATGAGTCAATGAAATTTCTATGTAGAATAAAAAATATTGAGAATAGAATTTTGCAAATTGCACCAAGGTTTATGATATGCACCTTTGAAAAACCTATTTCGAAAAACACTAACAAGGGATATTTCCGATAGTAGTTTGAAAGGTATCTCCTTCCGGGATGAAAAAAGTTGAAATGCCAAATTTATTCGAATACACGGGGCAGCTTTGTTCAAATTGATATGCAGCGCATCCAGCCAAACAGAAATTCGAATGTATTTTAGGGAAGTAGTAGTCCAGAAAAGCCTAACAACTCTCCAGCGTCTGTCTGGCCCAACAACTGATGGGCTTTCCGGTTTCGTTATTTAACGTTCGGATCGCTATCGTTTCCGATGCGCACGTGGGAGGAAGCCGATTCACATTCAGAATCGATGTAGGCTTGCGATCGTATATTCCACGCAGAAAATATTGGATGGTGGGAATTGCGGGTTGGAGCAGACGGGACCCACCGATCCTGATCCATTCATTCATCTATGCATGTGCGTCCCGATTGAAACCGTGCGCCCCGGGAACTTGCCCCAAAAGTTGCGAATAATTTTCGGCATATAACTGAATATGTGTGTGAGCGCCCATTCAACTCTCGGCAATTATACGGATGGAACAAAAGCTTTCCGCTTTGCAAAACGGATTGTTGCCAACTGTTTGCACTCGAAATATTTATCAATTAATATTAATTTATTCCGGATTGTTGGCCAAGTAATTAATTGTGTATTTAGTGCGCTAAAAAATTGAACAACGTGATAGAATAGTTATTTGTATTTTCAATTGTCGAATAGTTTCAATTTGCTGGTGTTAAAATATCAGAATTAATATTTGTTCAATTGGAGATTTAACTATTTCATTTAAACAATCAATGACAAGCTGGAATTTAATTAAAAAGATATTTATATTTGCAAAGCCTGAATATTTTACTATATTATATTTTTGGAATTTGATGAATGAATTGTGCATTTATTACTTTCCGGATATTTGTTAAATTCTTTGTCAACAAAAATATATTGGGTCAGACGTACAAATATTTAGCAACAATTCATTTCATATTGATTATTAACAAAGAATTAAATTCGGAGCATAATATTGAAACATGCAATTTGTTTAAATTGCCCTCATACAAAATTTATCCAAATATGACAAAAACATTTTGATGAACAACAATTAATTTGGATATTTGCAATAATATTCAATATATAACAGACATTTCTAGCTGTTTTTAGATATTTGCATTGTATATTTTTCCCTGATTTCTTTTACTGGAGAGAATATAAAATATTCATTAATTCATAAAATTCACACTTAATTTTTTATATGATACCGGAAATTTGAAACTCTTTCAATTAAATAAACAAACGTGTTTCCGCATAAATTTTTCCCAAATTGAATCATTCCCTAACTCAAAGAACAACTAAAAATATCCCATTATTTCCAGATATTTTCTTTTCAAAAAGTTTTGGAATCTATTTGAGGTTATTCCATTACTTAAATAATTAAAGGAAATTATTAATATATTGTTCAATATCACGTACTTATAAAGTGAAACGAATTAATGAACTAATTAATGAAAAGTTTTTGCGAATAACTTAAGATGACATCATTGATCTTCAAAAAAATCAATTGTTCAAAGACATTCAGTCATTTGATAACTGTGAAACTCCTTCAAAATCAATTTTGTTTATTTTTCTAAACTTTGTTCAAGAAAAATATCTGAGATAGTTTTTGGAGCTGATGTTTTTGGGTTCACTGTACTTAAAAAATTCTCCAATTTGCATCAAGTGGAAATTCATTAAAATCAATTAGCATTGCGAATTAATTACCTTCTAGATGCCTTTTTGTTCATTGTCTACCCACTTCTAATCTTGATCGAATTAAATGAGTACGTGACATGAAAAAGTACGCTCGTTAGATTTCACAGCTTGATTAATACATCTCAGATTGCGATTTAATTAACGGTAATGATTTTACAATATACGAAGAATACAGATCTTTTACACCTTAAGAAATTAAACCATAGTTAATGAAATTATCAAATAATTGTGCTGAATAGTTGATAAATTGTCCAAAATTGATTGCAATAAAGTTCAGAATTAACAGGATGATTGTTATAATGAATATTAATGCATATAAAGTACAAAGAAATCCATTGGTAATCACATTGCGTGTATAACTATTTGTTAAAACTAGTAATTAATTAAATTAATTACAGTAATTAAAAAATAAAAATTACTAGATATTAACCGGTCATTAATTATGGGTCATGCTCACTGTGCAAAACTAATCCAACAAACCTGAATGATAGAGTGCAATCTCAAGTTGATAATCTCGAGTAAAAATGATTAACGAAGAAACTACAGAAGCAACAAACAACGAACCTTGACTGAATTATCAACTCCATGGACTATTTCTTTTACAGGACAACAGCCATCGATCAGAAACGCAACAGAGCCTCAAACTCCACGCATCGTGGCATGAAGAAACGTGCCCGAGAAAAGAAACGACCTGCAGGAGCATCCTCAGCTGCCCCAAACAGAGAAGAAGCTACGAGTGCATTCTGCAATCGAAGTGCAATTGCAAACCGCCAACGAACGTCAGCTTCAGCAGACAGCGAGCCTGAAAGCGAAACATTTCGACAATGGTTGAACACAGGCAGCGGGCTGGAGTCGATGAAACTCTTCGTCGTGCTGAATAGTTTGGCCGTGTTCGTATTGATGGCCTGGCCGAACATGAGGCAGACACTGCACATGATTTACGACTATTTTAGCGGTGAGTACGGAGTCATGGACGTTTGAAAATTCCATCGAGAATCGATAGGCTGGGCGCAAGTTTCGTACCTGCAGTCCGCATGATTGCATTGTCCGTCCGAAAGTTGGCCCACGATTATCGGCCAATATGTTTTGGATACTCAAAAGTCTTCTCTTCCTGTCCATCATGGGCTACTACACGCTCAGCGTGGTTCAGCTCATCGACGAGTATTTCCTCGCCGAATTCCGGCGATATCTTGGCCAGGAATTCCGCGCGAATCGATTCACTTCATCTGCGTATTTGAATAAGCTCGAATGTAAGCGTAATCCTCATGGAAAAGGTCTGGATTTGGTTGGTACAGAGTATGAAGATGTCTGTCGGCTTGAGAACATCTTTTACATCTATTAGATGTTTCATTAGCTGGTAATTACTTCAAAATGTGTTAGGAATAACCGAGTTGTTGTTTTAATTAAGATACATGTATAAATAACATGTTGGAAGTTGTAATGTGTGAATATTTTTGTAGGCCATAAAACATTAGAAAAAGTTGCTTTGTTTGCAGTTATAATTTGAATTAATAGTTTTGACTCTTTAATGAGGATCATAGAATGAAGACATTAGTGTTAAAATGATGAATTAATATTCCTAACGATATAACAGTGCTTAAAACAAACCGACGAAGAATCATTATGATACATGCTCCAAATAACATGTATATTTTACCTATAAGTTTCCTATAAGTTTCTGAAGATGATGTTTTTATGGAGTCATTGTATCTACTATCAAATTTTGAAATCTACATCAAATAGAATAATCTATGAGATATTGATGTAGACATTTTATTCGAACTCATTTACTTAATTGATACTTGCATTAATCTGCTGCGAGCATGAATTTTGTTTCAGCTAACAGTGTTTACTGCTCAATGAGAATATTAACATCAGTGCCAGTTCCAGATTCTATAAAACTAATGCTTGATACAAACAAAACTAAAGACAAATGCTGAGCCAAAACTGAAGGCAAAATGTGTGCGATTACATTAAGTTAGATGAGATTACAGTTGTACGAAACTGTTGCAAATTTGTATATTTTACCATATAACATTTCTGGAGTTTGGGATCATTGTTCTGTCAAATTGTCAAACTAATCTAAGAAATCTTGATGCTAAACTTTGATTGACAAAATTTGTTCAAACTCATTTGGTTACCTGCCATTTGCAGTTTCGAAGATGGATTTTGGGACTTATTATTTGATAAGATCAATATGAAAATGGAAAATTAATGTTACTGGTGCCTAATATGAAAGCAAAGACATTTTCAATCAATGGAACTAAATGAAAATCTAGGTTTAAAGCAAATTTGATGTACTATTGATTGTGTAACAAAGAATTCAAAAGCTTCTTATCAGAATTGTCAAAGAATGATGCGAAAAAATTTGCTAATAGATTCGACTACAATATTTCCTACATTTTACATACATGGGAAATTTATTACCACAGTTATTAACGCAATAATTGCTAATTGTTGAAATAACAGATCTCACAAACAATTGAAAATCTGCATCTATTAATGCATCGTTACTATGGTATCTACAAAAGTCAATGTGTTGAAACAAAAGAATAATTTTCAGATCTTCGTTTGCAAAATGCAAAATCGAACAACTCAATAACATTTTGGTACAAAACATGATAACCATGTAATCAGTCCCTTATCCAGCTACATAAATATAGCAACTCTTTGATATTATTGTTATGATTAATTTAATATCGATACCGAAATTAATACAAATCCATTTTTCAGAACTAATTACTTCGCTGGATTTGCACAGCTACAATAATTTCCGCAAATTATGATTATTATTCCCATGCATGATTAATTATCATGCGCAATTAATTCAATAATTGTAATTATTTACATGGTACTGGTACAATATGAAACCGCAATTACTCGCATTGTATCGGTATGCCCAGAGATAACAAACGCGCTGCATTGATGTGAAAAATATTAACAAATAACACAATTTACCAACAATGTAATAATCAAAACAAATGAAACACGAAAGAGTAAACAACGAAAAAAACAAGTGAAGCTGTGATGCAAAACATGCAGCCATTTGTATGCAACACGGAATGCATTGTTGTTGGATTCATCTCTATTTTTAGCAGCCGAGTGCGAATACTTTTAATTATTTAACATAATCAATGCCAGCTCGTTAGTACAACAATTATCACTGGAAAGAACAGTTGCACCGATTGCATTCGGAAGCGTGAAAGACTGCCCAGTCCGTTATTCACACTCGTGCCTCGTTAAAATATTAGTTCCTATCAATCTATGAATTATTTAACAGACATTACCTCACACGTTATCTATTCGGCAAATTTCCACTTGTATGTTTTGCAATTGGAACGTTTTCGCACCCAGCTCAGTACACATTTTGTTGCACCGTTTGTTGTTTGTTAGGTTATGTTACAAATCTCTGCGAGTGAATTCATGAGATAAATTTAAAGTGCAACAAGCAAATTGATGTACTCACCGATCATTGGTTTATCCATGGAGAGATCATCCTCCCAACACGAAGTGGATAAAATCCCAATGGAATGCACTGAATTCACAAATGTTTGAGTCACGGTAAGCACGACACGACACTGAAAAGTAACAACGCGGACGGCTTTGCGCAGCACATTGTGCCTGACTTTGCAAAGCACATACAATAGCCATATGAAGAGAAGAGGCTAGCGGTAGCATCTGCTTTGGCCGTTTCAACCTTCAACGCTTCAACTGCTTCAACGTACGTTTGAATACTTCACGAACGTTACACATCACGCACAGAGAATTTATGCCCGAAACGATCCACGTAGCGACATCTAATGGAAGATAGAACCATGAGTGTAAGTGCACATTAAACTTAATTTTTAATTAATTTAAGAATTAACTAATTCCGAACGTAATGAGTATGAATATAACACAAGAATGACGCAGTACTTTTTATAAATGTCAAAGGTACGAAAGTATGCAACATATCGTACAAGGTTGTTTGTTAGATTGCATACCTGTCAAAATTTTGAGTTAAATTTTTACATATGGCTTTAAATTATATTACATGTTATATAAATTCACAATACGTATGAGTTTCTAAAGACAATTAAAGGATTGTATTTAATAAATAATGGCAAATTAAGCAGAATAGTTTTGAAACATTGTGGAGACATCTATAAATTGAAGGCAAGATGAATTTACAGGAAATTGTAAATGTCACTGGCAAAGATCAGATGTTCAAAAGTTAAATGTCAAAATTTCAAAGCAACCACAAATATTTCAAGTTTAAGTTGTTGATGTCTTTTATATTAACACCATAATCAACTTAACGAGAGCAATTTACCAATCAACGACAACAAGACTTATTCAGCGCTCCTAATGTGTTTAGTATTTGCTCGACAGTGCGAGGCGGATGAGATAATGCCGTTGGCGACGTTGAAACGCAGTTCAGTGCAGTTACAAAAAGCCGCAAAAGTAGTGAATGGCAAGTACCGTCTACATTATTAATACATCCTCTAATAAATTGATAATTTTAGAGCAAATCGGTAATCGACAACTACTCCTATTCTTCTCAATCACCGGATTCATCCTTGCGGGCGTCATCGAGCAATCAGCATCGGTAACATTACGTGCAAATAGCACCTCAACGTACTCCGCTGCCGAATTCGCAGAATATGTGGAAAATACAAGTTACATCACGCGATACTGCCAGCCACCAGCTCCAAATGAGCAGCGAAACACCGTTCACGTGGTGCGCTCAATCCCGCACATTGAGGTATAATGAATTGTATGTTATTTCCCACAACTTAGAGAATTTGTTTAAAGATACCAATGACACGAACGGATCGCACAGAGTCCGTCCTGCGCGAGGCGTACATGTGGGGCACATTAATCTCCCCATTAGCAGCCAGCCGAATTGCAGCCCGCGTTGGAGCTGAACGACTTTTTGGAGCTGGTGTCCTAGGTGCTGGAGTTAGCGCCCTTCTGGTGCCTGCCGCATGGCTAACATCCTACCACGTCGCTATCCGCATCATCCAGGGAATGTTCATGGTATGCTTCAATCCGCAAATTGCAAATTGCATCTACAGTTTTTTGGATTTTAGGGTGCGATGTGGCCTGCAGCGCACATGATCGCTGTAACGTGGTTCAAGCCGAAGCATCTGAGCGGATTTGTCTCCACGTACACGGGTAACATTTGCAATAATTCCGAGCTAATCTTGCGTTTAACGAGCGCGTCCTGGTGTTGCGAGCAGCCGTGAATCTGGGCTATGCTGTCGTTGGATTGCTGGGGACTCCGCTGGTGCGGCACGTGGGCCGCGACTGGTTGAGTTATCTCATCACGCTGGTTGTCATTGTGTGGTATTTCCTCTGGTGGAAGTTCGTCGAGGAGACGTTGAATCCGAATCGGCCCATAAGAGATGTGAGTATGGGCGCAAAGGTTTATGAGCGCATTGCTAATGTTATGGCATCTTCAGGAGCATCGGTTGCTTCCGTGGAGGCAGTTGCTGCTCTCGAAGCCTGCATGGGCTTGTGGGATTGCTGTCATTGGGAGTCAATGGGCTGATGCGACTCTCATGCTTGGAGTCACGAAATACCTGAAGCTCGTTTACGGATTCTCCATTGCATATGTAATTATAACTTCAATTTTGTTTGCTTATTGTCCAAGTTCATGATAAACTTGAATGGGAATCATTTTCATATTGTGCAATGATCCAGTAAGAATGATTGTAACAATTTACTAAAAGTTTGGAAACGAATAAGAGAAGTTCATATTTGGTAAAGTAATGGTAATCATAATTTGCAAATTATGGAGGATAGATGCTTAAAATGGAGGCATTTGGCTATTTTGTAAACATAATTTTGTATTCCAATTGTAATTCTTCGAAATTTGGACCCTGATTTTAACATTACAACTCACAATCAAAAAAATGATCAACTTTGCTTTTCGGCATTGTTTGTCAAGATTGGAAAATTGAAATGAATTCAAGATGGTATGCCTATGCCTATTTAAAACACTTTGTACTGCGTGTGAATTAAAACGACACTCATGTTTAAACAACTTGTATAAATAAGTTGAAAAAATATTAACTATGTGTAACAATTTCCCAATTTCAGAAACAGTTTTTTGATAAACCTTGCATAAATAATTCAAAAGTTTACCTTCAAATTATAAATACTTATCATTGATTATTTACTTATGTAAATTCATGCCAAAAATTTAGTTTATTTTGAGCATTTTATTGGGAATGTTTTACTTACAATTTACTTACAATCAAACTATTGTATTATTCAGCATTTTTAATGCAATTTAGTATAGTTGAAGTTATCTTTGTCCAGTACAACTTATTCAACTGATAGTATTTAAGAAATTGAAAGATATCACTGATTTTGTGACGATTTCTAGTCATTTACAATTAGAAAATTCAACGACTAATGATTCTATTGAAACTATTTATGGAGAACTTAGAAATTCTACTTTCTGAAGAAAATTGTCGTCTGAATCGATCAGGTAGCAATTAGAACTTGTTAAACATTTCAAATAATCATAAAACATACCGAAAATTAATGACTTACCATAAATTACTTCAATAAGCTTGTTAACACAAATCTTTGATATCATTGCATTATCAAATTAATAATTTCTGATTGTTTCCTTCCAGGAAGACGTCCTCAACTCTTTACCCCACATTGGGCACTTCTTCGCCGCGTTGACATTCGGAATCGTCGTGGACCACGTGCGAGAATCCGGAATTGTGTCGACGACGACGGCACGCAAACTATTCGTCTACATTTGTAACCACCTTTGCTTCGACTCAATGTTCAACATGCTTAATTAACAATGGGCAATTATTTGCAGCACACTTCCTCCCAGCAGCGCTCATGTTCGTCTTGGGGTACACCGGCTGCGATCCTGCAGCCCCAGCTGCGCTCTACACCGCAGCCCTGGCGCTCACGGGGGCGACTCCGGCGGGCGCCTTCGCCAGCGCCGCCGACATCGCGCCGAATTTCGCAGGTTTGCAATTAATCATTACATCTCAATGCCTCCAGCGGATGCAGCATGCTCCAACTATAAGTCATCACGATCGCTGATGCTATTACTACTTGTGAGCATGTTGTTACTTTGCCCCCGAATGTCTATGATAAATTATCAACGATGCATTAACGGAATGTTCATTGGGCTTGAAATCGTTTTCACAGGCACCGTTTTCGGCTTGTGTCAGACTGTTGGGGCGGCTGGCTTACTCGCCGCGAATTATGTCGTGTCAGAAGGTCTTCACGGCTCTGTAAGTTGTAATTTATTACCTTTTTATCAATAATGATCAATTTAATGGGTATTAATTATGATTTAATATCTGGAGTGGGAGAGAATTACTTTTTGGAAGTTTGGAAACTAGAGAAAAGTTTTGGTACTTGAAATGAAGTTTTTATTTTTTTTAATTTGATTAATTGTTAATTTTTGAATCTAATTTTAGTTTGCCGGCTGGTGGAGATTAGTTTTCGGCGTATCTTCCGCGGTGCTGCTTATCACCGCGACCTTCTTCATGGGAATGGGCAGTGGAAGCATCCAGGAGTGGAATGCCGAATGCGATTTCGAAGTTGAAAAGGAAATCGTCGAAGAACCCTCGCGATTGGAGTCTGTCTTAGAATGAAATCCGATTATCTTTCAAACACAGCGTCAGCTTATAATACGCTCACCAAATTTCATATTTTCGATGATTACAATGATTCCTACGTTTGACTTCCTGCAGACTTTAGCGGTTTGAATAATGTTGAGTCACTTTAAACATTGACGTTACAGAAATAAATATTTTTTGTTGTTAAAACTGCATCGTAGTCACAATTGAGCAATAGTAACATTTAATTATGTGTTTCATCTCCTTTCATTGTTCCACGGAGCAGCGCGGTTCTTAAATGAAATGTTTGAAGAGGTGTGGAATATTTAATTACTATGTTATAATCTCATTGATCAATGTTTGTTTGCAATGGCATGAAATTTTAAGTGTATGTAATGCGCTTACTTAACTGACGATGCTTGTTATTGGTATTTATGTATTTCCCAGCATTCTTCTACTTTCTCACTGTCGTCGTATTAGCAAGTAATTTTCAAGAATTCAATGTGTAAATCGCAAAATGTTGATGTTATCCTGTAGATGAACATATGAATTGTGCCAAATTCTTTAATACTGCTAAAACCGTATCAACTATGTTAAAAAAACAACAATGTTAAAAGCGATTTTGACTAAAACTTCCAAAAAGTATTGATATTCTTAACTGCAATGAAATCGGAATTACATTTGACAACAGATAACAAAAAATAAGGATACTCCTTAGAGTTTTGTGTAATATTCACAAGTTCTAATTATTTTCACGTTAAACATTGTTATGCAACATGTAACTTTCTTCTTGAGCAACGACACAATGCATTTATTCCTCATCATATTTTTTCTGCGCTGCTCTTGATGAAACGAATTAATGAATATTCATTATGTAGCCTCCTAGTTGCTTATTATTCGTATTGAATTCCATAAAATGTGCAACCTGAATTATAAAATCAAGCGCTGCTCGGGCGCTGACACGCAAATCACCTAAATGATTGTCTCGCTTTCATTGTTTGCACGTGAAGCTAAAAGTGAAAAATCGCAGAAAACAAAAGCGACGTGAATTTCCCATGACTGTGCGCCTTATTAAGGAGAATTTTATAAGATTTAATAAATGGATCCCATTCGCAGTGCAACCTCGCGTAATCTCTCATAATAGGCAGGCATTTTTTAATAATGCAACGCACTGAAAATTATGCAAGACATTACGCATCACATTTCTTATGGAAATTTATTTATAACATCTACTAGTTACATACAAAAATATATATTTAAAAAAAAAACATTGACAGTATAATATAATCTTTGGAAATATGCAGAGAGAAAATGAATTAATAAATAATATTTACAGTAATATTACATAAAACAGTATCATTGCGTTTCTCTGGCATAGATTTTCTCGGATTTCACTCCCGCATTTCCCGCATTTCCGGCAGCACAATCTTTGGCTTCTTGTACATTATCAGCATAACACTCCGTTTGGCATCTAATCATAGTAATCGAATTCGACCTGTTTGTATCTTTTGGTCCGACTGGGTCGCTTTGGATCGTCATCTTCTCCAAGGATCTCCACGTTGCGGACGGCTTCCTTGCGCGGAAGCGGCGTCGTTGCCGACTCCAAGTTGTCCATCACCTCCAAAGGCAGCGACGGATTGATTGCCAATTGCAGCATCCTCAACAACAACATTTCACGAACGGGTGCAGGAAGATATTCATCATCGGGCTGTTCCTGTTGCAAATGCTGGACGTGCGGGTTGACTCGCACCATCCTCTTCGTCGGATGGTAGTTTCCGCTTCCTGGAGCTGGGGTGAACGTCACAGGAGCGTAGTTATTATAGGGTTGTTCGTCCAGAGGTTGGGAAGGTCGAACAATCACTGGATGTTGCTGTTGCGGTTGGGCAGTTTGTGTCCTTGGAACGAATTGCACCTGGTGCTGAGGGGCCTGCTGACTGTAAGGATCATGATAAGGTCGTCGATGATACAGCTCGGAGGTCCTCGTCAGGGTGCTGATCTTCTCAAGGCGACTTTGTCGTTGAATCAGTTGTTCCAAAAGCTTCTGGAAGTCTCGTGTAGAAACGGGTGGTTTGATGTTATCCACCTCATTGATGATATCATTCTGGGAGACGTATGGTCCTACAGTGACTGGTACAGCTCGAGGGTACGGGTTTGGTGTCGCATATTCTCTAATATACCCGTTTTCATCAACATGAACTGGAATAGGTCTGAATTTCGGGATACGACGATACTGGTGGTACACAGCATCACCTTCATTGGGATTTTCTGGAAGTGCCTGATAGGGGATTACCTCCTGAGGTATCCTTCGACCTACACCTCCATTCACAGGTACCAAAATAGCACCTCGATGATACGGATGTCTCAACTCCACGAATTGCTGACGTTGGGGTTCATCTTGATGTGCAGAATTCGCCGGGATTTGGACCACAGGCACCGGACTTGGTGTGACTGTGGGTTCTGTAGCTGATTCTTGAGGGTACTCCGTTGTAGGTGCCGGGGTTCTTGTAATAGAAGCCCGTTGATATGCTGGATAACGAATTGTGGGTGTTGGACGATGAATTGCAACTGGAGCTACAGTCGTTGTTACAATTCGCGGTCTCAGAGTGGTGAATAAAGGTCTTGGGGCTCCTGTCGTGACGGAAGCACTATAGACATCAATGGCATCATCACCAGCAGCTTGCTGCACGTTGAGGACATGTTGACGGGCATCAAACCCTTTATCCTCACGACTGATGGTTGGTAACTGCCTTCGTAGGACGTTGCTACGCACTTCAGGTTCCTCAGTCACAGGTTTCGTGTCTTCATCCAGGAGTGTGGTCTTGATAGGTAACCTACGATAGAGCGGCATGTCTGTAGGCTTCAACAGAACCTCAGGTCTGAGTAGTTGACCCTCGGAGGTGGTCGCCTTCTGAGTGCTCACTGTAGACCTGACCAAGGGTTTTGCCTGGGCTAAAATCCTTGCAGGAGTCGAGGTTTCATACAAGATAGTTGCAGGAGTTGCTGTTGACTGCAGCTTGGAAGCTTGCAGAGCTTCCTTGATGAATTGCCCATACTTCACGGTGGTCGTCGTTGGAAGGATTGTTGTTGTCGTTGTGCTGGAGGTGATTCTTCGACGAGGGATTGATTGCACCGAGGCACTAGTACTTGTTGGTGTTGTATTGGTGCTGGTAAGATATGGACGACGAGTTGTTGCAATGGTTCGATTCACCTTCGATGGGATTCGTTGCACTACGGAGACGGGTTCACTTGTTGAGGTGACTCCTTCAGTGTTGTTGCTGCTGCTATAAGAGACTCGTTTGATGTCACCATTGTCGTCGATGTAACCGTAGGTTCCTTTGATGTTGCCCAAAACATCACGGCTTTCAATCTTGAAGGAACCGTCATCAGCTTCGTAGCCGATCGTGTATGAGCCATCTTCGTTGACTTTCTTGATTTGTTTGATGATCTCCAATTTGCCGTTTGCTTCCGCAGCTTGCAGGTCGCTTTCGGATTGTTTGCGTGCATTTGCAGTCGGTTGTTCTTCATCTGGTGTGGTGCCATTTGTGGTTGTCGAAAGCAGGAAGAGAACCAGCGCGAATATCTGAAATTTTAGAATTTCAAGTTACTGACAAAAATCTTACGAAAAAGTTTCAAGTTAGAGGCAAATTTTCTTTATTGTGACTACAACTGACTGAGACTACGACTGAATTATCACTCAGTTTATAATTACTACTTAAATCAACTTTAGTGTAATCTGAATTACATTAATTGGAATTACATTTATTACATTCTGAATTGAAATTGACATTTTCTGGATTACAATTACAATTTTGAAATTCATTCGATACTTTCTCAATACCTTTAAAAAAATAACATTTTTCTCCCTGAACTTTATCAAAAACTTTTGTTAACGAACGAACTTTTGTCAATAATTAAGTCTTGATCATATTACTGACTTAAATCATGTATGTTTTTCATTCATTTATTGTTGGACAAAACTTTATTAAAAATATAATATAGAAACAAATGGAGATGTAATAACAACAATGAACAAAGGCCGTTTATGATTATGTTTTAGGCTTAAATGGAATTAAGAGAAAAAGTAACAACAACAACTTCAACAAAGAGAGTAAGTCAACATAGAGAACGAACACAAAGTGAAATTGTCTTTACATGGATTTGGATTGCGGCCATGGAACGAAACGACTTTTTCAAAAAAATGCGGATGCACGCTTTATTCTTGTTGTAATTGCCGACGCAGTGGACATGAGAAATTGTTAAGGTTGCAATTACGTTGCGGAAGAGTTTCTTCGCGTAATGCTGACCATTTTTGCAAATCCGTACAATTCAACACGTTTATTGTTTGGGCATTTTCTTGTTTGAGAAGTTTCAGAATTCATTTATTTCTATGAGTTTTGAGTATTGTATTTCATTCCACGCCTAAATTTTGTTTTCTCTGTTGGGTAATATTTGTTTCAGAAATTTACAGTTTTACTTCCAGAAAATTCAATGTTTTATAAGTTTTTAAAAGTTGCTTAACTTATAATTCAGAAATCATCATTAAATTCCATAAAAGAAGAATTGTGTTTCAGATTTTTAAATGAAATTGTAATTCAGAAAATGTCACTTTTAATTCAGAATGTATAAATGTAATTCCAAATCATGAAATGTAATCAGAAATTGTCATTTGAAATTCAGAAAGCATTATTGAAGTTGATTTAAATAGTATTTATAAAATGAGTGATAATTACTGCTGCATTAATAATGTCAATATTTGATGTTATGTAAAAATTTACCTATCCAAAACTGAATTATTATTTAACAAAAAGTGGCAGTAATCTTATTTGCATTTGAACTCTTCTGAATTTCATTTGATGTATTCTCAATTACGTTTGACTAATCTGAAATACATTTAATCGTTTTTAATAATTAACTTATGCTTTCTTAATTATATTTGCAAATTTTGAATTACAATTTTTGCAAACTGAATTTACTAATTGAATTGCATTTTGTGTTTTTTGACTTGTTATTGGAAAAAGTATAATCTATAAATAACAATAAAATCAAGGAGAAACATAAGAATCTACAATGTAAAATGAGGTCAAGTTCTTCTTCATAAAACAACTCAACAGTTTAAAGTTGCTACTTGAAATCCCTCTTTGATAACAAATAAACTTTCAGCTTCTGTTTCAAGCTTATCAATTTTCCTATCAGTTTCAACTTTTTTATTTTTGCACATTTCTCACTCTGCATTAGAAAGTCTTGCTGATAACACCGACAAAACTAAAACCCATCCATATTCACATCTCAACTTCTAATAAGCTACTTAATCCTATCCTATGAAAGTAGCTTAAGCACTCTATTAAGCGAAAGAGGCGGTTCTCATCAGAAACCTCAGGTTCGTATTAATGAAGTGTCTCGTGTCTAATCTTCAGGTCGGTCTCTCATTAAGTACTCTTCATAGGTAACTAGAAGTAGATATTAGCACAGCACACGAAGAGATAAAGTTATTATGATACTCTTGAAGCTTGTATTCTATTTCTAGATGTATTAAGATTTAGTCTTAGAGTTTGCAGCTGCAGTTGTATAATTATTGTGTTGTTCGTACGCCCACATCTCGGGCGTTTTCTGGCATTCGCCTAAGGAATTGGAAGCAGTCGTGATAAAGTTCAAGCATGTTGAACGAGGAGGTTGCTGATCAATGTTCGATTCGAGTTGTAATTTTATCGGTTGGTTCTAAGTAAGTGTACAAGAATTGTTCTTCCTTCTCGAGGAGTTGGATTTGTTCGTGTTTCAATTATGAAGAGCTGTAGATTACTTTGGATTGTTTCCTAGGTTGGATTTGTTACAGTTCATTGAATGCTTTTACTTTTCGTTGTTTTGTTTTATTTATTTTGGATGGTATTTAAGGATACAATTTTATGTATTTGTTTTCATCAGATTATACAATTTCTTGGATCATTATTGTTTCAGATTTTTGATTGCAGAATTTAACTGGTAAAATGAAATATTTCTTAATCTTACCAGATTTTTTCACATCATTTTTTGTCAATTTTGAGTAAAATTTTTAAGAATCCAATTTCTATCGTTTCAAAGAATGAAAATTTCCCAATAAGTTATTTTCTTAATGACATCTTGTTTTACTATATTTTTTTGCTTGTTATGTGAAATTTCATTACATTTTATTATTCAGTAATTTGAAACGTTAAAATTTCATCAATTTTGGCAAAGTTTTTGTTAAAGATTTAGTCAACCAATCTTTATGGTAGTAATTGAAAGATTTTTAATCTTTATAAGTCCGGAAATAATCAAAAAATTAGTTTGGGAAGTTTGGACTGATTAATTAGTCGATTCATGAACAACGGAAGCGAAAGTTTTAATTACCATCTTAATAATTCTTTTACATGCTTGATTTTTATGGTCGTTTGATCAACATCCGAAGGAAATTAAACTGAAATTCGTGACTTGATTCCTATCATAAATTTCATCTGAATTATATAGTTTGATGACAGAATCACCCAAAAAATTAATCGATATTGATGCAGAAACGTTTCCTAAAATAATAATTAATATACAAATAAATCAGTTTCAAAATAATACAAATGATCAAAATTTAACAACTCTTTAGAAATTTTTACAAATTTTTGATAAGTTTTGTCCTTTTATCAAATAGGAATTTGAAGACAAGGGACAAGGACAGGGACAACTGTAATTCAATATTTAATTATTAATGGATAATGGATTTTAATTAATAAGAATTTTAATTGATTAATGTAAAATTTATGTCATTGAAATACGAAAAATTATATTTATCCCAATTTAAATTCCTCATTTTTATTCAATGAATACATGAACGAAATAATTTAAAAATTAGCAGTTTCGATACAATTGAAAGCAAAATAATAACTCTTCATTTCGTTTGAACCATGACGTTTTCGATGCATCGTGGTTCGAAGATTTGGGTTAAACTCACGTTCTCGCAATTCTGTGCCAGTTGAGCACACATTTCTCCTCTATATGCTGCTTGCAACTTTCTTGCAATTTTATTTTCCCAATGCACATGTTATTAGAGCATCTATAAACAAATTGGCAGTAATTCAGTGCATCACGAGCGGACTGACATCTATGGTAATTTGTGTCAGCAACTTGAGGGATTCCAAAAAAATAAATGATTTTAAATTGATGGAGAGATTTTCTTCTATTATCAAAAGGTTTCAATTACTGCAATGAGAAGTATAAAGATTTGAAGAAAGCTTTTTATATGGAACTTTAATTAATTCATATGTGTCTAAATTTATTAAAATACAATATAATACTTTGAATTTTTTTGTAATTCAGAGATTTAAAAATTTGTGATAACCTCTATATTCAACTTGCAAAACAAAATTGCAAAAAAATGATTTGAAATTCTGAGAAACATTATTTTGTTCATTTTTTGAAATTGTCAATGATCTAACTCATTCTCCATTCTTTAATCTATTCGTAGGTCTTTTGGCTTTTCCAGAATTAAGTCTAATTTCTTGCACTTTAGAAGTTCAGAGAATGATGATATGTGGGTCAACAATTTGAGAATTACGAAGAATAAGTCTGAGATAGAGAGAAAGATTTTCTTCGTTTAGAAGTAATTTCAATTTATAATCCTTTCAAAAATCCAAATTATTAGGAACTTTAATTTATTCATATGATATTTTTTTTAAATTAATGTCTCATTGATTAGAAAAAATCTACCACTCAGATTTTTCTTTGAAAAATGAAAGATTGATGGTAATTTCTGACAACATCTTGAAATTTATGATGAAGATTCAGAAGTTTCAAACGTTTCTGGTTTCTATTATCTAGAGATTGCGGTTGATGAAGTTATATCAGAAACTAGAAAATTATAAAATGAAAATTTAAATCCAAAAAATATTTCTTCATTGATCATTGATAATGAAAAATTATAGTGTCTGAATAAATCCAAAAAAATAAGAAATTAATTCATTATTTTCGACTTTCTTTAGAATTAATTTCTAATCTATTTTAAGCAAAATTCTGGTAAATTCTGTAATTTGCATAAACGAATAGAATGGTTTCAAATTCAAACAGAAACTTTTCCAATGCAATTTTTGAAACGATCCAAATCATTTCAGAAATTTAATTTATTCATATGTGTCTGGATATTAACCAGAATTAATTTCTGATTTTTTAACGAAAAATTTGTTATTTACAACCTTCTTAAGAAAATCGATGCAGGATTGATAATATTTTGTACCACAATCTGAAAATTCCCAAAAATTTCAAAGTGATATTTCTTTCTTAATTAAAAGATTTCAAGCTATCAGATTTTAAAGAATCTGGCCCAATAAAAAATTTTAATTTATTCACATGTCTCTAATCTTTTAAGAGAATTATTATTCATTCTTTTAAAGAAAAAATCTGTTATTCAGGAACTTCTTGCACTTATAAGATTAAAGTACAGATTAATTATAATTATAATTTGTGTCAGAAATTTTTACCAAAAAAAATTCACATTCTAGAAGAGATCTCTTCACTTATTAATAATTGCAATCCAATTTGATGAGAAAATTTAATTTTTTCATGTTTCTATTTCTTTCAGAATTAATTTCTAATTTTTTAAAGCTAAAATCTGGCATTCAGAAGTTTCTTACACTTATGAGATGTAAAGAGATTGAAGATGATGAAGATGACCTACCTGAAGATTATATGCCATACTCGGCTGGAACACAATCACATCGAGTTGTCGTTATCTATTATCAGCAACCTGTGCGCACCTCGCGTGAACGATTCACCGTTTGCGACTGTCGCATTCGCCGCCAACGACTCTCCTATATAACTTCTTCGCCGAGCCGCACTTCTTCGCAGCTTCAGTCGCGATTTTATGCAAGAAATATTACAAATGCACTCACCTCGACGGCTTGAGAAGGAGCCAGTGCTTGAGCGTCGGTGGAAGGTGGACGAAGATGTCGAGGCGCCCACAAACGGCGACCTCAGGCATGGAGCAACACGCTGAAATTGAAATAATCCCACCATAATTATCAACTTTGTCGGCCGGCAATGTAATCGCCATCGCCATGCAAATGCGCGAGTTCTTTTGGAAGAGAGTGCACACAAACGGATGAATAAAATGAATGAAATCATAAATTACGACGGTGATGACCTTCGCGTTCGCTCGATTGCACATTTCGCTTCAATGGTTTTGCACTGCTAGCAGCTAAGAAGATTTCGGGTTATTAGATTTTAATTAGCTTGGTGTCTTAGTCGCATAAAGTATCAATGATGCAGTGTGAGAAAGTGAGTGGTTGATTTGATTATCAAATTCATGTTGTTAACACTTAAGAAAGAATAAACAAATAGAATAAACAAACAAACAAACAACAAGTAAAGAAACAAAGATGGTTGTCGTTTGGCTCCAGTTTTAATTGAGTTCATTTCTTGATTGTATTTTGTTTTTTGTTTTGATTCACGTTTTCAATGTGCATGTTTAATTAGGTTAATTATCTTATTCATTTCTCAGATATTTTGGATTTCAATATCAGCAAAGTGTTTCTGAGAGATTTGTGAACCATCATTGAATGGTTTTAATTATTGAAGAGCTTACAATAATAGAAATTTTAACCAATTGGATTGACCAATCTAGGCAACTAATTAAACACTTTTAATTAATTAAAATTATAACAAATTTAAACAATATTGGTCTCAAGGATTAATCGTCATATTAGAAAAAAAATTATATGCACCATAAAATAACATTGTTTTAACGAATTAGAAATTGAAAAATGGATAACAAAAAAAATTGCAAAAATATTTGGAAACAATTAAAAATCAAAAATGAGATCAAATACCAACACATGTTAAAGAAAATTATGAAAAATTATTATATTTTTTCATACCATTTGAAATGGTACAAAAAAACTTTTATAAAGTTTAGAATTTAAAATAAATATCAGATAAAAGAAAGTGAAGAAGAAGAACAAGAAAATATCTGGACTTATTTTCTAGGAATTAACTAAAAAATATTTTTAAAAACCAATAATTTTGACATTAATTTAAAAATAGCTTTTAATTCGAATAAACACAAATTGGTTTCTTTAAAAATTTCATGGATTTTTAAAGGTAATTTTCAAAAATAAATTTCAAAAAATTAGGTATTTTTCAATAAAAAAAATAAAATCAGGTAAACAATCATAATTTATAAGTGTAAAATACTATCACAAATTCAAATTATGAAGAAATACAATAAAATATTTTAAATGGTTCAAATATTTTGAAAAGTTTAAGCAATAATAAAAATAACAAAAATTAAAAACTAATAATTACCAATGAAAAATTCCAAATTTATTTTTTTTGTGTTTTTGAAGTCAAATTCTTTATAATTAAACGAAAGACCAAGGAACAACAATTTAACAAAATTATGTTACAATTCAAATAATTATTTGAAGTTTTACTTTGGATTTCATTTCTTGCTAGAAGTTTCTTATTTGATAATTTGTCATTGTTTTTGCTTTGATTCAAGTCTTAATTTACTTATTTAATTAGGTTAATTATCTTATGAATTTCAAAGTTATATTAAATACCAAAATTACGGTGTCTCTGAAAAAAAAATTAGAAATATTGATTGACATATAACCACTCAAATATCTCCCTTATGAAGGCATTAGGAAAATCAAGAACATGAGAGAACAAGTTGAAACATGAAGAACGACCTTTTTTGGGTCCATGATTGAATGGTAACCATTCATTCAAGGTTCATTCAACATATTAAAGCTCGTTTGCTAGATGTCTCTGACATTTCCACTCTAGAATAAAATGTACGATGTTGTCAACCAGTCGAATCCAATGGGATTTTTGGGTTCGTCATTTGATTGACCCGCTTCTTAGTGACACAACCTAACCTACCCCTCTGGGTTCACGTGGGCAATTCCTCCCTAATTGGGAATTGCCCTGAGGGGTTCTCTTTACTGCTGCTCCGCGGTTCTCTACCCCTCAGACAAAAATAAAAGAGAAAACAGGTATAAAATACAATTACAAGAAGGTTTTAAGCTTTGTGGACATTTTCAAAGTTGGTCCATAGTTGGAATTGCCTGAAATTTTTCTATTTCTGGTTTTGAAATATTTTCGGGTTTGTCTTTGAAACCATATGATTGGGGATCTGTAAGAAATATTGTAAATGATGTTCGGAAAGGTTACAATTTTGAAAATTTTTGCAAAAATTTCGAACAAGATTTTAGATAAGAAAGTTTGATATGATATTTTTTCTTATCAAAGCATGTAATCTAGTATTTATTACTTGTGTAACTAGTGACATAAAAGAAACTGTAAGATAAAACGTCGTTTATCACACGTGTGCAAAAATAATAATTATAAACTCATAAAGTATTTTTTCAAAAACTTATTGGTTGAAAAAATCTCATTAGATAATAACTGCCCAACAAAAACTATACACAAAAACAATATATCAATTCTATAAACTAAATAGTGTAGGACGTAAATATTTCATGATGATCTAACACCAAAAATTTCACAATAGCTTTGATTTATTATCGATCTCATTAATCCACACTTAAAAAAACACCCACAACTCAATAATAACAATAAAACAACACTATTATTCATATTTCACTATTAAAGAAATTTGACACAACTGAACAATGTTCACAATGTTAATAACGCAGTAAACAAGCAAAAGTGTTACAAATTTGTGTGTGAACACAAGACAAATGCGTGAAATCCATAATCAAATTCAAATGACATACAAAAGCTATGAAAAATGCGAAACAATGGAAGCAACTCGGTTTCAAAATTATGAATACCCACGAAATTACATTTTCTTATGGACACACCGAAATTTCAATTTCATCGGTTGTTACAACTCTTTATTATTGCTACCTACGAATTTAACTTCTAGCTTCCACTTTCGGTTTTACCAAATAGCACCAAAAATAAGATGCTTTCCCATTTTTTGTTGTTTACCTACGAGCATAATGCATAATGAGGAACATAATATCTGTTATTAGTTAGAGACGAAATGACTCGGAAATAAGAACAAGAAGCGAGCAGATTTGGATTGTTGTATAATTGTGATCGGAAGAAGTGGAGCGCATTTTAAATCTTTTGGAGATGTTGGAGATGAACAATTGAGTAATCTAAATTTGAACAATGAAGCGATGACATTTTTTGTTGGAGCTCAAACGATGACAAGACGTAATCGCAGAAAATGTCCGGATTTTTTTTATTTTATTATATAATACAGAATTTGTTTATGATGTTTTGAGATAATGAATAAAAACTCTTTGAAGTAAACTGCAAGAACAGCTAATTAAGATAAACAAGAATAACGAGAGACAAGTCGGAAGTTTTGTAATTTAATGTTAAGTTTCATTGCATAATTATTTCCTTGCATTTTTCATGTTTCATTTGTTATGGTATTTTCGTCGAAATGAGATGCATTTCATGAAATAATTTTTAATGGTAGTTCAGAAAATATGAAATGCAATTCGGATTGGTAAATTGTAATGAAGGGCAAATGTAATTCAAATTTGTATATATAATTTACTTTGCAAAAATTGTAATTAAGATTTGATACATATAATTGAAAAGCATAAGTTTAATATAAGAAATGATTAAATGTATTTCAAAATAGTCAAACGTAATTGCAAATCAGATTTTCGTTAAATAATACATAATTACATTAAATCTTTCCGAATTTCAAATAAAAATTTCTGATTACATTTCATGATTTGAAATTATATTTATGCCTTCTGAATTAAAAGTTACATTTTCACAATTTCATTTGAAATCTGAATTCCACTTGAGAAAAAAAATAATAGAAATTTAAAGAAAAATTGGAAAACATGATGAATAATAATTTTGTAACAGAGCAACAAGTTTAGCAACCACCATCATCGTTGGAAAAAAGCCAAAGACAAATCGTTAAAGTCTTAATTTGTTTCTTGGCACAAGTTGCCAAGTTGGTAACAAGCACACGACGACTGCAAAAAGTTCCCAAACTAATGCAATCGCATTTTATTGCACTTTTGTTTCGTTTGTCTTTCCCATTTCAGCCGACATGCAGCGAAATTTTGTGCAACATCGTCGACAATTTGCGTACAGACAGACGAACGAACAATAAGGCACAAGCTCATTGCTCAAAATGCACTTTGCTTCCAGCGACAAGAACAAATAAGTTGAATGTTAACTTGAATGTGTAGTCACTAAACGAGCCACTTCAATTTCCAGACTCGCAATTTTCCGACTGTGCAAAAACGTATTCCCAGTTCTGTTTTTTTTTCTCTTCAGTCTGGTGATGTTCCATTCATGTGTCCAACCATCTAATAAAATTAGGTATAGTTGCATGGTTGGTGGTAGATAAATTCAAGAAGTGACACACAGAACGACCGAAAATTTTCACGCCATTCACAAATATTTTTATTTCACTCTCATTGTCTGTGTCTGCCTTCGAGAGTTTTTGGTCGACGCTTTAGTATTTGCATAATAATCTCATTGGGTTTAAATTTTCATTTAGATTAAATTCGCGAGCAAAGAACGCGCTTAAATTGTAATAATATTGCACACACAAATTGAATTTTTATTCGCGCAATTCATTCCGTTCGCATACGAGCAAATCAAGTTAATGCGTAACGCAATTTTTTGTTCACATAATTTTCGTTGGTGCAGACAATGCAGACAATTTTACATCTATTGTAGTCAACTACATATGTATTTTTTGTCTAGCTCTAATTTGATGTAATTATTCATGGAATTTTATTTAATTGGCAATTTTTTTATTTGTCTTCAAATTTCAAATGCAAAAATTCAATTTCAATTTTGTTAAAACTATTTGGGAAATTATTTAATATGATAACTACAAACATTTTTTTTTTCTATCCTTTATAGGGGTTTGCAAAAGAGAATAACAATTGAAACCCAGCAATTTTCAATATCTTTACTGATACATTCGATAAGTTTGATAACAACCATTGAAATTGGTTTGTTATATAACAATCATATAAATTTTATTTGTCAATATTTATGCATCATATAGATAAACTATAAAATGTTCGTGTTCATTCCAGGAAAAAGCATGCATTTCATTGCAATTCATTTCAATTTGCAAAATTATGGTACGTGCGATACGCCAGATCCAACGACAAAATGCAAATACTGATTACATGTTATTAAATATTTACGACTGTAAACAGCAGTGCAGCGAAAATCGATGCAAAATATTCACTTAAAATGAAAGCTTCCTGTTTTGTAATCAATTCGGTGTAAAATTTCATCAAATAATATTCAGATTTTATTATATATCATATTAAAAATTGTTTATGGATTAAAATAGCTTTTCATTTAATGAACGATAAGAATCATTGCCTTATTACTTTTTGATTATTTTTGCGTAAAATTTAAAAATTAAATTAATATATCAGCATCAAATTTTTTAGAAATATCACATTACATAATTCATAGTAAATTAATGTCTATCAAAAGTTGCAATTTTAATCTCCAATTAATTTTCTTTTGATCTTGAAACATAGGAATTAAAGGAAATAAGAAACAATTTATAATTCAAAAAATTTTTTATTGAAATTTAAATTTTGAGAAAGTGGAGATTCAAATGGAAATTATGAATATAAACATCGAAAAAATTCGTTGATTCAATAATTAAAATTAGAACAAAATCAATTTGTAAAATTGTTTAAAATTATGTAATACGCAATTTTCTACCTTATGAGATTATATCTTAATTAAATCGTAATTTCAATTAAATCTGCTTTCGTCCAGACTTGTTTTTCCAATATTTGTATCGTAACACATTCTTGTAATCTCTTTATCATTAGCTCTGCACGTTCTTTGTAATGATTACACCTGAAGTCAAGCAATGCGAATTTTCCTCCTTTTCCCTTGATCAATTCATCATCAAGGCTTGTTAAAATTTATAATTAAGATCAGATTTCCGCGTGTTGAATCCAATTAAAAATAGATAAAGTATTTATTAATTCAGAACTGGATTTTTTTTACTTTCATTAAAATTTCCTTTTATATCCAGCCATTCATTTATTTAGAAAACAAAAGGATGATTTTTTTATGCATTTTTTACATTTTCAATTCACTACAATTCAATTGATAAAATATCAAGTTAATTATAATACCAGAAATGTTGTTGTTTATAATCACGTTTAAAAAATGGTTTTGAAAAATTTGTTAATTAATTTTAACCTTGAATTTCATACATTAAATCTTGATCCACAATTTTTATAATAAAACTTTTATCCAGGATCATTTTCAAGTAAATTCAGCACAAAAAGTGAGTGTAAGAAACAACTTCTTTACCATGGTACTAAAAGCCTCATTAAAATTGTGCAAACCTCGTGTACAAATGATGTGAGAACGAAACACGATTTATGTGTATTGACGAATGACTTCTCACTTCTCATTAAATTCGTATTTCTGCATGTTGTTACCTCTATTACACTGAGATTACATTTTGATACGAAGAATTCCACAAATAAACAAACCTGTAAACCATCAACATTTGCATTCACATCATAACATCGAAGTTGTAAAATTCTGCAAAATTTTGTATGCCTATTCCTTGTTGAAAATTCATTGTTGATATATATTGTTGGTCTTACTTCTTGTACTGCTGAATCTATAGCTGTATTTGCACAGTTGAGAGTGCAACTTTATTAATGTTTAATGATGACGTAATAATGTGTAGGTATCAGGATACAATGTGAATTATACAAAAGGTCAACGTTAAACAATGTTTTTCTTGAATTTACGTTATGGATTTTTAATGAATCTGTCATTTAGTACACGTTTTCTAGATGTAATTCAGAGAGCATTAATTTAATCTCAGAAAATGAATGTAATGCAGATTTTAAATTAAGAAAGTATCAAATTTTAAATGATCAATTAAATCCTGAGAAGGTCACTTTTAATTCAAAATGAAATGTAATTCAGAAATTTCATTTGAAATTCAGAAAGTATTAGATTAGATCTGATTGCATTGAAATTGATTTAAGTAGCATTTATAAACAGAGTGATAATTATTGCTGCATTAATAATGTCAACTTTCTGATGTTATGTACTTAATTTACCTATAAAAATTGAATTATTATTTAACAAAAAGTGGCACTAATCTGATTTGCATTTTAATTCTTCTGAATTTCATTTATTCTCAATTACGTTTGACTAATCTGAAATACATTTAGCTGTTTCTGATATTAAACTTATACTTTCTTAATTATATTTACCAAATCTGAATTACAATTTTTCCAAACTGAATTATATATAAAATCTGATTTACATTTGCTGCTTGTTTAATTACAATTTCCTCATTTGAATTGCATTTTACACTTTCTGAATTCCTATTAGAAAAAATGAATATTTTCAATTACAAAATTGTGCAAAAATATCAAAATTAAAATGATATAACTTCCAGAAAAATTACAACCAATTATCCGTTTGAAAATCTAAAGAACTGAACGTATCAAAATGAAAATATTACCAAACCAGATTTCCCTCGAGTGTAAATCATCTTTAATGAAACAATCAGCAATAAACGGGATGCTTACTCAACAATATTTCATTAGGAGCAAACCTAAATTGCGTTGCTCTCGCAGTCTATGATTAATTTCCATTTAAATTACATCAAATCTCGGCTTCCATCCGCAACAAAGAAAGCGAATTCTCTGATTCGATTTTTCTTCCAGTTCTTCATTTTTTTTTTTTTTACTTATGAATTCGAGCCGAGTTAATGACGAATAAAGGCGAAGAACGCGAGAAAAACACTCTTATATAAGAACATTGTCAAGTTTTCCCCATCATTTCCCTTGCTGTGGATTCCTCCACTCAATATCGAGTTCTGGTTAAATTAAATAAGACATATTACTCGGCTGTTTACGACTTTTTGCCATTCGAGCTCCTCGGAACCAGAAGTTTTCGCTGTATTCGCAAAGAGAAGTAAATGGGAGTTGTAAGAAGAAGAAGAAGAGTACATAACATTGGATTGAATAATCAATTGAAGAGAAGAGTATTCCTTATGCAGTGATACATTTCTAGCAGTCATAATGTCATTGTTTCCATTATTGGGTTAAGATTTTCTTCACACACGTCTTTGCACCTAGAATTTCACTTCTTGCAGTTTTATTCATGATGATGATGTTGGCAGAGTATTCAATTATGATATTTATTACGCGATGAATTGAATAATCTGAATAATATTTTGTCTTACTGGAGCGAATAATGTTGCATTTCCTATGCGTGGTTTTAGTGACGAAAATTGAATATTTTTCACTTGTCAAATCAGTGACGTACATTTTTCTACAAGTGGAAAAAATGAATATCTTTTTTTTCTACAAGTGGGAGAAATGAATGACATCTCACAAAAAATTGCTATTGTTACTAAGGTATCAAGATTTTAAGGTTTGGCAAAAATAATTATAATGTGCCAGCTCAAACGAAATTCTTACGATTTAATTGTGACATTTGAAATGTCATATCAAAAATTTTGTAATTTTGGATTTTATTGCTTCTTGAATGTCGTATATTACACGTGTGCGAAATGCTATAATAAACTCGTGAAATTTGTATATCAAATATTCAAATCTTTCACTCATTTATAATTTTTATTTCTCACACTTATAATATAATCTACTATTCTTTTTTTTGCAGCTTTGGGTGTTCCTACATTTTGATCAGGAAATGTTTGCAATTTACAGGGATATAAACTTGTTAATGAATTGATCACTTCATGCGAACTATTTGGGTATGCTCATTTATTCAAATATACCAGTTTACACAAATCCGTTCAGGAATGATATAAACAATTGAAATTGTAGACGGATAATTTTGGATAAACCGTCATTTTAGAAATTCCCTATTTAGAATAGAGACACGCAAGAATTATAAGCACAATTGAAACTATACCAACTGCACCAACAGTTTTGTGCACATTGACCGCATTTTTGGGTAATCTCGCCGTTCTGATCCATTACAGATTTCGAGCATGGACCGGCGCAATAAGCCTCACACCAGTCATATCCACTATTACAATCTAGATATACAGTTTGGAAATTATTTCAAGTTTATAAGATATGTTAAAATATTACCATCTGCTTCAGCCAAATGAGCCACTGCGAGAAGAATCGCGAAGATTCCAATAAAGATTGTAACCGACTTCATGATGAATGCGAATTGAATTCGTTTTTCTGTATGCTCGACCCTGCAGAGTAAAGAGCTTTATATATGCTAGCAAAAATGACGGTAAACATGAAAATATCAAACAAACATTATTAAAATATTTTTCTCTTCCTCACTATCAATTATGAACCTCGAAACTACTAATTACTACCATTTATCTGCAATATTCTAGTTTGGTTATCGGAAGCTAATCGCTTCGCTTTTCAATGTCGATGAGTATGAGTACAACCCGCATTTTCCTCGAATCCTTAACTACTTTTATGAGGTGTTTCTCAACACGAAGATTTCCCCCCTGATTGTTTCTCTGAACTAACCAGAGTTTCCGCAGAAGAACAATGTACAACTAACTTATCCTCAAAGTTCCTCAAACAAAACATAGGCAGAAACAATGCAATCACGCGGGTATCAAAAAATAGTAGTATAATGTGCATAGTGACTACTACACCTTTTCCAGTTGTAATTCAGAATAGTAAATTGTAATTCAGAAAAGCACAAATGTAATTCAGATTTGTTATATGTAATTGAGAAACAATCAGTTGTAATTCAGATTTACTAAATGTAATTGAGAAAGAGACACTTTAATTTCAGAAATGATTAAATGTATTTCAGATTAGTCAAATGCAATTGAGATTACATCAAATGAAATTCAGAAAAGATCAAATGCAATTCAGATTGGTGTTGTTCTTTTTTAATGTGTATTCAGTTGCTAGGGATAGTTGATTATTGCCCAATTCTTTTTGCAGTAAAAACAACTTAATTTTGATTAAACTACAATATTATTTCAGTCAGTCTGAATTACATATTACGATTTCTCAATTACAAATCACCATTTCTGAATTAGAATTCACCTTTTCTGAATTATAAATGATATTTTCTGAAATAAATTTTATGATTCCAAATTACATTTACTGCTTTCTGAATTACAAGTGACTATTTCTGAAATAAAATTTATAAGTCTTAATATCATTTGATACATTCTCAATTACATTTAACAAATTTGAATTTCATATTTTCCTTTCTGAAATATAACTGATGCTTTCTGAATTACAATTGGAAAAGGTGTAGATTATTAATAAACTAAGTTTTGCTGAGAAATAATTGATTGACAATAAACTGATAATAGGCTGATAATAGATGGTATTCATTACAAGAATAGCTTCGATGAATAATTTAATATTTATAAATATTTTGTAGTCTGGGCTACAAAAACATGTTTTTTTCACAATTAGTCAGTCTAGCGGTTTTAACTAATACTTATTTTATTTGTTAATTAAGGATTTGAAACATTTTTAGTTGGTAAATAGGCTCACAAAAACCGGTGCACGACGATAACATGTACAGATGCATAAAATTTTTAACGAACTCTGAATTTTCCGTTTTGATCTACCTTCATGAATATCGAAATAAAATACACCCACCCATGGGATGGAAGTCCTACGGGACAAACAACATTTTGATGATTTACTTGTAATATTTGTAAAAATTTTGAATTTTGTGGTTTGTTTTAGCATTCTACCAGCTTGTCTTCAGTTCGTTAATAATTTTTCATTTCTCACACTAATAATCAATTAATGCCAATTATTTAATCAATCAAAGAAATCTATCTAAAGATTCATCCATCAATAGTTTATATTTCAATACTGGCCAGAGAAAACAAAATTGTATTACCATTTAATTTTGACTCAAGCCTTGCAAAAAGACATTTACTTGGCAAATTAGAAGAGTTGAAGGATATTTGAAATTAAGGCTTGTGACATCCAGCCAGGTTTCCTTCGCAAATGAAACGAAACGTACAAGAAACAAAAGCATTGTCATTAATATGCAACAATATAGCGAGCAGTAAAACGTTTCCATTGAAAAACTAAAGCGTGCGAATTGGAGCTCAATTGTTTCTAAATATTTTGTGCACGTTATTGCTATTACGTTATCCATTCGCATGTCGTTTTCGCTGTTGGACTCCAGCAACCTGCAGAAATTTGTGTCATATTGGGTATGTTTCAAATTTGCAATTTGCATTGTACAATTTGCAGTTATTCTAGTTATTTTACTGAAAATCGATATCCATATACTAAATCACTAATTAAATTTATGTTTTGATTTAAATAGGTTGTATATTTCAGTTTATGAAATGAATTTCTGGAAGATGTTTTAAATAATAAAATTGTTGCAATTGAAACTGGTATCGCCATCTGATAATGTTTATCATAAGTATTTAATTTAAGAAAAACATTGCAAAAGTGTTTGAATTAATTGAAATCAATCAATTGAACTTTCTTCAACTGCAAAATGATATTCAATCAATCAATTGTTTGATAATGGGATATAAAACTTGGAAATTTTATAAACTAATTTGTAGAAACGCTGAAGATTAATTTTACTTGCAACAGATGACGCTACTATTAAGATTATGCTCCGATATTAATAAATAAATTGAAGTAAATTATAAATTGCAATGTCTGGATTTAATGATTTTATAAAACAAAATAGTAGATACTTAAAATCGACGATAATAAATTCATAATTTATGATTCTGTTTCACGATTAGTGATATTTTATTTCTGATTTTATATTTTTTAGATGGTGTATCTATTATTTACATCTTATTTTAATGTTACCAAAAATTAATGAGTTTTGTTTCGAGTTTAAAGTATGCAAAATTTGATGGGAAGTAATTATTCGAAGATTATAAAATTATTTTACATGAAATTCGATTTGATTCGAATATCTATGAACTAATGTATTCATTAAAGCATCGTAATAATTAATGTCATAGAACCCTTTTCAATGTTTAAATAATTAAATTTTTATTTAAACTTGCAATTATTTAAAAAACAACAGGTAGCTCTATCTCTTAATGGAAACTAAAAGTATTTATTTTAAAACAATGTTTTGTAAAATATGCAACTATTTGAAATCAAAGTAGTGAAATTTTTTAGATGCAAAGTTTAGTTTAATAGAAACATTTAGCGATAAACCGGAAATTGCAAAAGTTTATAAGCTATCAAATGATTATAGATACATTTTCTGGCAACAGATGTCGTTACTATGAAGTTTTTGCATAAATTTTATAAATAAACTAAAATTTCACGTTGTATAGCATGAATTATTAATTATGCATGTAAACTATTAGGGAAATCAATTATCTAAGGATAAAAAGCAACTATTAAATTTTCAGAATACGAAAATAACATTAGTTGACATATATCAGATTTAAATGATAACAATATGTGATCTATAAATCATTAACGAGAATACATGTTCGTAAATAATTTAAGAAAAATCGGTTTGGTTCAAACAAACAACAGCAAGATTTTATAATGGTGTACACATTGTTTACTTTTGACTTTAATGTCATCAAGTATACGTTAGATTGTTACTGATTTATGAATTTACTTATTTATCAGATAATTAGTCATTTTGTCATTAGATATTAGACATTAGATACCTTGTTTAATATTTTTTTATTGATAAGAAATCAGAATGCATTATAATTACCATTTGGAAATGTCATCAAAAATTATTTATCATATCAAGAAATCTTATGCAAAAAAATCTCTCAATTTTTGCATAACTAATAAACATCAAGAACATATATATTGGGATCGATGTAAAAGCAAAAGCAAATACGAAGCATTCAATAACTGGAAGACATCAGAGAGCCATA